>CM055127.1:488795591-488800591 GCA_029206835.1 Rana muscosa | reverse complement strand
TTACCTTTACAACCCCTTTAAACAAAAATCGGACGTTGAGTTCACATTCAACAAAAATTTTGTAGTCTGTACATCCAGCTTTTGTCTGATGAACAAAGCAAAATCGGCTGTCGAAAGCACCATACTAACGATCCGAAAACCGGCAGACAGCTCGTCGTCCGAATTTCTGTCGCAAGTGCACTAATCCGGCTGAAATCGCCAAGCATTTCCAGTGTGAAAAAGCACAGTTAAAGGGGTTGTAAACCCTTGTTCGTGTTTGATTCACCTTAATGGATCCTATGCATTAAGGTAAAAAAACACCTGGCAGCCCCCCGTTTTTACTTGCCTGAGCCCCGTCTTTCCCTCGGCGGGGACGCGATGTCCCTCTCTCCACGGGGTCCTGTCTCTTGACTGGATAGATAGCAGCCATTGGCTCCCGCTGCTCAAATCCAATGACGCGGGGGGGCGGGGGCCGAGTCCGGCGTTCGTGTCTATCGACGCAAATGCTGGACTCGGGAGCGCGCCCGCAAGGTAACCCCCCGGGAGAGCGCTTCTTCTAGTGGGTTATCTGATGTGGGGAGGAGCCGCAAGGACCCAGAAGAGGATGTTCAGGGCCACCTTTTTCTTGGCAAAATGCCATTTTCAGCCCATATGTTTCAGCTGCACAGTGGAGGTAAGTATGATATATGTTTATAAAGGGTAATTTTTTAATAACAACAATCACTTTAAAGTGATACTAAAGGTTCAATTAAAAAAACAAACAAACATATACTTGCCTCCCTGTGCAGTTTGTTTTGCACAGAGTGGCCCCGAACGCTGTCTTCTGGGGTCCCTCGGCGCCTCCTCCCGGCATCAGATAACCCCCTAGGAGAAGCGCTCTCCCGGGGGGTTACCTTGCGGGCACGCTCCCGTGTCCAGCGGTTGGCGTTCATAGCTGCCGAATGCAGGACTTGGGCCCCGCCCCCCGGCGCCTGAGTCATTGGATTTGATTGACGGCAGCTGGAGCCAATGGCTGCGCTGCTGTCTATCCAATCAAGAGCCGAGAACCCCAGGCAGAGAGACGGCGCGTGACAGGAGTTTTTTTTCACCTTAATGCATAGAAGGCATCTCCCTGCCTATACCCCGGTACGGAATTTCAGTTGGAAAGCCGCAGGAAGTGTCAGTGGACTACGCTTGTATTACATTGAGAACTTCAACTCTAACTGCTGAGGTGGCAGACAGGACTTGTAGTTCATTCAGTCACAGAGCTCTGTGAATGAATGATACGATCATGTGACATGTTGCAAAAGGGTGGAGTTAGGTAATACGAACTACTTTCTCATGGTAATATAAACTCACCAACTTGTAGTAGAGTTCAGAGCCTGGAATTCTGAAGTGCCAGATTCGAGAAAAGAAATGTACTTTTATACTCGCCTATGTAGATGCAGCATCGGTCCCCCAACGCCTCTACACTGAGAACTGAGGGATCAAAGACTGATCAGTTTTTGGGTCAGTCAGTCATCTGGTTGGATCTTGACTTTATTGCCGGGATCTCTGTAGTACACAGGTGTCAAACCCAAGCCCACCGGCCGAATTCGGCCCTCCAGGCCATTTCATGTTGCCCTCGCACCTCTCCTGCAACTGCAGGAGAGCTTCTGGTCCTCCTCCAGACCCTTACTTTCTGCTTTTAAGCAATGCATTCAGCTTCTTCCCAGCAGCAGCATAAGGAAAGGGGGGTGCACTGTGATGTAAAGGAGAGTGGGGGACTCAACTTCTGATGGTGGGGGGGCTCTTGACATCTAATGGAAAGGGAGGGGATGCGCTGGACATCTAAGGCTGTTTTTTTTTTGCCTTCCTCTGGATCAACTGTGGGTCTAGAATTGGGTATATGGGATTGTAAGATACTTTTTTTTTTTTTATGGTTGAACTGGATGGACTTTGTCTTCTTTCAACCTGACTAACTATGTAATCTTACAGATACAACCGGCCCTTTTGAGGGCAATCATAATGCTGATGCGGCCCACGATGAAATTGAGTTTGACACCCCTGCTGTGGAGCCTGGTCCGGCTTTGTGACGCAAGCTTTAGCATACCCAGTGAATCCAGCCATGTTCTCGAGTGATCTGCTGCAGCACACCCGGTCCGTCATCGACATCTTTCTCCGATTTCATCAGTAATGACAGTCGCTTCCTAATTCTTGCAGCTGGCCTCCTGATGAATTTCATCATCAGGGGGCCAGCTGCAAGAACCGTGAAGAGACTCCTGGCCCCCTCAGATGCATGACATGAGTATACCAGGAGGCTGCGGGAGGTTGGGCGACGTCATTCTTATCTTGGTGGGAATTCTGGAAGTACCATGTTTTTTTTTTTTTTTTCTTCCATATTCTGTGTATTGTGCAGCCGCTGTGAAGGGGCGTCCATTGCGTTATTAGAATGCATCGTGCTATTGTGGTGTTTTTTTTTTATATATATCACAAAATGATGTTTAACGCCCACCGTACAGATACTGCGGCAGGGCAGCCGCTCTGTGCTGGATTATGTATCAAGTATGTGATCCATGCGCCGGGGTAAGGGCGTGCCCGCTGCCCTTGCTGTGCTGCGATTTGCTGTAGCACAAGCTAATCAGCGGAATGGCCGCTGATTGGTTGCCGGCACCATCCCATCGGCTCTGGTAAGGGAGCAAAGCAGGGAGTAAAAACCGGCACATTACTTGGTAAAATCATCACACTAGTACACACATTAAAGCGGAGGTTCTGCGGTCCATACTTTTTTTTATTTTTTTTATATGCATTCTATGTAAAAACGTTAGCATTATAAGTACTCACGTCTCCGGCACTTTAAAACACCCCCCCGTCCGTTTTGCGCTAAAAAATGAGTTTATAAAACTCTTCCTGCTATTGCCATTTTGCTTGTGGGCATCTGAAGCCCACAAGCATATTCTTCCGGGTAGAGATGAATGCTTCTCATTAGATCGGAATTAGATCCGCCCTGCTCTCGTCACGTGACCGGCTAGACGAGTCACGTGACGATACACTTATCGTGATATCTGAATGGAAGGAGGTTCAATATTACTCCTGGAAGCAGGACAATTTGCTCCCAGGAGCCATTGCGATATTAGAGCACAGCAAAGGACACGCCTACTCCCGCGGGAGGAAATCCCGGAAGTAGGACTAAAGAATAAAGAAATAAAGAAAACTACTGAGAAAAAAAAAAAAAGTTAGTGTTCTGTTTATTTTCGTGAAAAGAGTGACTGCTGATATCAAACTTAAATATGTGGGTGAACCTCCGCTTTAACACTGGTTAGGCACACATTTAACCCCTTGATCACCCTACATGTTAACTTCTTCCCAGTCAGTGTCATTAGCACTGATCACTGGTGATGTCAGTTAGTCCACCCCCCTTGTGTCGGATTCCTTTAGTGAATTAAAAAAAAATCACTCTGATATACAAAATGCTTATTGGAAAAACAAAAACGGTCTGTTTTTTTGCTTTTGGTCAGAAGTTGGCTTAAAGCGCAACTTCAGTAATTTTTTCATCTACTAAAGGAACACTAAAGGAAAATTTTTTTTTTTTTTTTTAAATAACAAACATGTTATACTTACCTCCACTGTGCAGCTTGTTTTGCACAGAGTGGCCCCGAACCTGGTCTTCTGGGGTCCCTCGGCGGCTGTCTCGGCTCCTCCCCGCAAGAACTATCCACCTTCATGCGAGCTCGCATGGTGAGGAGTTCTTGCGGGGCGCGCTCCCGCGATACAGCCTGCGGCCATAGCCGCTCACTGTATTGCTTGGCCCCGCCCCCCGGAGCGCCGCGTCATTGCATGTGATTGACAGCAGCGTGAGCCAATGGCTGCACTGCTTTCAATCAACCAATGAATGAGCCGAGAAGCCAAGCGCGTTCACGGGGCGGGACTTTCGAAGGCTCAGGTAAGTAAACGGGGGGCTCGGGGGGGGGGGGGGGGGCGCTAATCCTCGGAATGTATTAAGGTGAAAAAACTTGTACATTTACAACCCCTTTTAAATCTACTGCCCTTGTTGTTGTTTTAACTTTGGTGTAAAACATTTTTTTTTTTTCTGCCAGTAAATCTCTTATACAGCCCACTTCCTGTTTCTTGTCTGGTCATTAGCCTAGGCCAGTGATGGTGAACCTTGGCGCCCCAGATGTTTTGGAACTACATTTCCCATGTTGCTCATCTACACTGCAGAGTGCATGAGCATCATGGGAAATGTAGTTCCAAAACATCTGGGGTGCCAATCTTTGCCGCCAATCTTTGCCATCACTGGCCTAGGCTTATGACATCATGCACCTCCCCCTCTCTCCTTCCCCCCCCTCTCTCTACCTTCCACTCCCCTCTCCATCTCTCCTCCCCCTCTCACTCCCTTCCCCCTCTCTCATCCTTCCCCCCTCCTCTCTCTTCCCCCCATCCTCTCCATTCCCCCTCTCTCTCCTTCCCCCCCTCCTCTCTCCTTCCCCCCCTCTCTCCTCTCCCCCCCTCTCTTCCTTCCTCCCCCCTCTCATCCTCCCTCCATCCCCCCTCTCTCCTCCCCCCCTCTCTCCTCTCCCCCTCCCCTCCTCTCCTTCCCCCCTCTCTCCTTCCCCCCCCTCTCTCCTTTCCCCCCCTCTCTCCTTCTCCCCCCCTCTCTCCTTCCCCCCCCTCTCTCCTTCCCCCCCTCTCTCCTTCCCCCCCTCCTCTCCTTCCCCCCCTCCTCCCTTCCCCCCCCTCTCTCCTTCCCCCCCTCTCTCCTTCCCCCCTTCTCCTTCCCCCCTCTCTCCTCCCCCCCTCTCTCTCCCCCCTCTCCCCCCCCTCTCTCCTTCCCCCCCCCCCCTCTCTCCTTCCCCCCCCTCTCTCCTTCCCCCCCTCTCTCTCCTTCCCCCCCCCCTCTCATCCTTTCCCCCCCTCTCTCCTCCCCCCCCCTCTCTCCTCCTCCCCCCCTCTCTCCTCCCCCCCCCTCTCTCCTCCCCCCCCTCTCTCCTTCCCCCCCCCCCCCTCTCTCCTTCCCCCCCCCTCCTTCCCCCCCCTCTCTCCTTCCCCCCCCCCCTCTCTCC
>CM055127.1:488757481-488787481 GCA_029206835.1 Rana muscosa | reverse complement strand
ACGGCACTACATCGCTTTAACTGACAATTGCGCGGTCGTGCAATGTTTTACCCAAGCAAAATTGACGTCAATCCCCCCCCCCCACAAATAGAGCTTGTCTTTTGGTGGTATTTTATTTTTTGCGCTGATGAACAAAAGAAGAGCGACAATTTTGAAAAAAAACACTCTTTTGTTTTGGTTTTGTGTTTTTTTTTGTTTTTTTTTTACGTTTTGCTATAATAAATTTTCCAATTATTTAAAAATATATTTTTTTCCTCAGTTTAGGCCGATTATATTCTCTTCTACATATTTTTGGTAAAAAAAAATGCAATAAGCATATATTGGTTGGTTTGCGCAAAAGTTATAGCGTCTACAAAATAGGGGATTTATGGCATATTTATAAAAAATTTTTTTTTTTTTACTAGTAATGGCGGTGATCAGCGATTTTTTTTATCGTAACTGCGACATTATGGCGGACACATCGGACACTTTTGACGCTATTTTGGGGACCATTGTCGTCTATACAGAAATCAGTGCTATAAAAATGCACTGATTACTGTGTAAATGTGACTGGCAGGGAAGGGGTTAACCAGTAGGGGGCGAGGAAGGGGTTAAGTGTGTCCTAGGGAGTGATTCTAACTGTGAGAAGGCTGGACTACCAGTGGCACGACAGTGATCACTGCGCCTGATTACAGGGAGCAGTAGATCACCATTCTGTCACTAGGCAGAACAGGGAAATGCCTTGTTTGCAAAGGCACCCCGCCCGTTCTGCCTCTCCGTGACACGATTGCGGGACAACGGCGGACATCGAGTCACGGAGACCACAGCGGGCGCGGCAAATTCAAAGCAACTTACCTGTACGTTGCTTTGCCTGCCCGTGCCATTCTTCCGACGTATATGTACGTGAGGCGGTTGGCAAGCGGTTTAACTGACAATTGCGCTGGTCGCGCGACGACGTACCCAAACAAAATTGACGTCCTTTTTTTTTCCCCACAAATAGATCTTTTGGTAGTTTTTTATTTTTTGCTCGAATAAACAAAAGAGCGACAATTTTGATCTTTTTGCTATAATAAATATCCCAATTTATTTTAAAAAAAAAAACATATTTTTTTCTCAGTTTAGGCCGATACGTATTCTTCTACATATTTTTTGTAAAAAAAAATCGTAATGCGCAAAAGTTATTATAGCGTCTACAAATTAGAGGATAGATTTCTGATGTTTTTTATTTTTTAATTGTAATGGTGGTGATCTGCGTTGTTGTTGTTTTTTCTTCTTTTTTTTTTTTTTTTTATCGGGATTGCGATATTACGGCGGACAGATCGGACACTTTTGACACATTTTTGGAACCATTGCCAATTATACAGCGATCAGTGCTATAAAAAAGCACTGATTATTGTATAAATGTCACTGGCAGGGAAGGGGTTAACACTAGGGGGCGACCAAGGGCTAACTGTGTTCCCTAGGTGTATTCTAACTGTGGGGGGAGGGGTCTGACTAGGGGAGATGACAGATCGGTGTTCATACTTGGTATGAACACACAATCTGTCTCCTCTCCCCTGTAAAAACTGGGATCTGTGTGTTTTACATACACAGATCCCGGTCCTCGCTCTGTCACAAGCGATCGCGGGTGCCCGGCAGTCATCACGCCGACCGGGCACTCGTATCAATTCTGGTGTGGTGCCGCGGGTGCGTGCGCCCCCCGAGTGGTCAAAAGGCGAATCGACGTAACATTGCGTCGGTTCGCCCAGGGGAGCCAACCTGCCGCAGTGCAGAAATTTATGCAGATGATATAGGGTCGCTTACATTTGATATGGGGGAAGGAACTGTTTAATCATTAGCCCTCTCTTTTTGAGGGAGGGGCTTGGATCACATAATCTCAGCCACTTTTAAAAACTACCTACCTACAGTCCATATTCAGCTCTGAGGAAGAGGGGGGTCACCCTCGAAACGCGTCAGCTCACCTTGGACGTTTTTCATCCCACCCAAGTCTACTTGCCAGCAGATCCTTCTGGGTGAGGTCTATGATGGACTTTCTATTATCTGCTTGTTTTTATCACTTGTTTGTGAGTATGTTATCCTATTTTTAAATAAATTTCAGTGTTGCAAAGGTAATGCGTAAGGCTGGTGCGCCCTCAGTCCTTGTTTCCATTTTAAAACTATGATTTTCAAATGGACATCAGAATGGCAGCCCTTCTTATTGCTCTCAGTGCTGGTTTTCTTCGGTTGCTTCATGATTGCTTTGTTAACAGAACAGAAACGTCTTTTATGGTTTAGCTACTTTAACCAGTTGAGCTCCAGCAACGCACCCGTACGTCGCTCGAGTTTCACAAGGGAAAATGTGAGTGTGCCTAGGCACTCCAGTTCTGTAGCCTCACAGCTATATACTGTATCTGTTGTGAGAGATCTCGGGCACTGCTGCCTCTGACTGCTGCTCTCACGATTTGGTGATCACTAATGTGCTGCCAACTATCTTCGCTCACCGGAGGCTCTGATGTGGGAAAGCGAGTCCCTGCCCCTACCAAGATGGCTGCCTCCACACAATGCAGAACGTAGCATTTTAGGTTAGTAAAAGGGGAGAGATCAGCTGTAGGAAAACGACAGGCAATACTGGTGACTAGTCCTTAGCTCTCTGCCTGTCTTATTTGTTGTCATAGCTTCCAGAGTCCATTTCCTCTTTAACCACTTGTAGACCATTATAGCCGAATGATGGCTACAGCGCGGTCGCCCAGTTCTGGGAGGGCATCTATTGACGTCCTCTCAGAACCGAGCTCCTGTTGCGGCGGTGTCCTTCAGACACAGCCGATTAGAGATCGGGGTAAAGAGCCAATAACATTGGCCCTTTACCATGTGATCAGCATTGTCCAATTGCAGCTGATCACAATGTAAACCAGGGCTCGACAAATCCCAGGCGCCAGGTCGCCATTGCGACTAGAAATTTCACCCTGGCTCCTGGGCTTTGATCAGTGACAGGTGCTTCTGCTACAGGGCGGGTTTGCGGGGTCTTGGCCAGGAACGTGATTAGCGGTGGCAGCGGGAATGGAGCAGGAAGAAAGCGGCACAGCAGAGGCTGATACGGCAAGAGGAACGAGTGTCCAGCAGAGTGAAGTCCAACTGGGGATCCTACATTGTAAACACACTTGCCGGTTGTGGGCATCCCTTTCCTCACGATGTCAAAGCATGAGGAAAGGAAAGGAGACAGCCAGTAACCTTCAGTGTGAAAGGGGACATCTACGCCGATCAGGGCACTCTGATGATCAGTGAAGCCCCAATCAGTGCCCATCAGTTAGGGCTGGGGAAATTTTTTTATTTTTTTTTTTCTCACCAGGACCCGCGGGCAGGAGTTTTTAGGTGAGGCCGTGGCTTCGGCCTAGTCCGCGAGGCCGGACGCTATGGACTAGGCTGAAGCCGTGGCCTCGCCTAAAAACTCCTGCCCGCAGCTCCTCAGGACCGGCGCAGTGTCCATTTTATAACAGAAGTTAAGAAAACATATTTTTTTATTGTCTTGTTTAGCAATAAAATAACCCAGCGTAGAGCTGCACGATTCTGGGAAAAATGAGAATCACAATTTCTTTGCTTAGAATAAAGATCACGATTCTCTCATGATCCTCTCATGGCGTTGCATCATCTTTCACATTACACCAAAAATTTGGGCTAACTTAACTGTTTGTTTAATTCATTAAAGTTTATTTTTTCCCCAAAAAATTGCATTTGAAAGAACGCTGCGCAAATGCAGTGTGACACAAAATGTTGCAACAACCACCATTTTTTCCCTAGGGTCTCTGCTAAAAAGAATAGATATAATGTTTGGGGGTTCTATGTAATTTTCCTGGCAAAAAATGATTTTAACTTGAAACCAACAAATGTCAGTAAAAGGTTTAGTCTTTAAGTGGTTAAACGTTCCTAATTTACAGACTGAAGTTCATTGCTTTGAAAATGCCTTGTTAAGATTGTGAGGGGGAAAGAATCGCGATCTCGATTCTTAAAGTGGTTGTAAACCCTTACAACAGACTTTTTGCTACAGGTAAGCCTATAATGAGGCTTACCTGTAGCTACTCTGGATATCTAGATTCAAGATGACATTTTTATAGCTATTGGTGATGTATGCGATTTAGAATGTATTGGCCCTTGCAGTACAGACAGTTTCTACTACAGGAACCTTGGCAAATAAGATTTGCCGTGTCTCTTTCGAGTTGTGTCTTTAGTTCAGACAGCTTGGCACGGAGATAATCAGAGCACAGTATGTTTGTCATGCTGCTTTCCTGCTGCTTTCCATTATGATCTGAATTATTTGCAGGATTCTCCACTGAGTGTCAGAATTCCACGCAATCACGTAGCGCATTTTGTCATGATTACACATTTCTTGGATTGTGTTTTGCCTGGTAATGGGTTTCTTTGTCTCTATGGCCAAAATAAGTATAATGATTTCCAAAACATGGAGGATTTCATCCCGCATTGACCTCCTCAGACGTCGTCTTGTTTTATATCCTGCTGCTGATTTTCATAGGGACTTGGTACAAAGTGCAGAAACTGCTACGCTTCTTAATCAACAATTGTACTATTTTGGCTGACATCTGCGGACGCCGATCAGGATGACAGACGGCTGACGATGGTGAAGAAATGATCAACAAGGGAGAGCCAAAACTTCTTCTTTTGGATAGAGAAGGGAAGAGGTGAAGCTAAGCTCCAATCTACTGAATACATATAAGGGAGCTGTCTTACCATCCAAATTATTTGTATGTCTGTTCATTCAGTCCTGAGATTTACACTGCGCTGCTGTACAGTCCTGCTTGTCAGGGCAGAAGACCCAATGTGGTAGAGTTACTAAAACTGGAGTACTCAGAATCTGGTACAGCTGTGCATAAGAGCCAATCGGCTTGTAACTTCAGCTTGTTCAATTAAGCTTTGACAATGAAACCTGGAAGCTGATTGGTTTCTATGCAGAGCTGCACCAGATTTTGCACTCTCCAGTTTTGGTAAATCTCCCCCAAAAAGTATCACGGTTCTTGTTCCCTCTTGACCCCCCTCCCCCCCCCCCCCCCTCCAGCCTGTAATGGGACAGTCAAAAGAGGAGCAGTAGAATGATGAGCTTATCTGTTACTCTACTTTCTCCTGCTAGTTACTATGCTTCTTGTATTGCTCAATACCTGATTGGCTCATTGTGCTACTATTCCCTCCCCCAGTCTGGGGTCTGTTGTACACAGGGACTGTAGTAGGTTGATGAAGTCCAATGTAGGTACTTACATTAAAATGACTAAAGTCTCGTTATTTTTTTTACTATAAAAAATAATAAACCTTTCACGCTTACCTGCTTTGTGTAATGGTTTTGCACAGAGCAGCCTTTCCCCCCTCCATTTTCCCCCCTCCTTTTTCCCCCCTCCCTCTCCCTCCCTCCAATAAGAGCTGGAGGTGTATGTCTGTGTAAATCCAGGAAGTGAACGGGCAGCAGCTTCAGCTGCCCACAGTTAAAATGGCTGCAGCCAGATTCAGTGGAGGGATATTTCTGTAGCATATTTGGCAAGTTCAGAATCACAGTATATTTAAAATTTTATGCAAAGTGGTTGGAGGGAAGCTTCAGAATGATAAATATGAATCCCTTCAGGGGAATTTTGTTAGAGAAGATCAAAATTTTTGTCCACTCAAAAGGTCGCCCCACAATGGGCTCATCACAGCTAAAAACAACCAAAGGTATATCTGCATCAGGGTTCAAACGATCTCCCAACTTCTGTCCCCAAGGGAAGAGAGATGGAATACCCAGGGGCCCCTGAATGCTTCACACAAAGATCCCAGAGAATTATAAGTCACCAGCTACAAATACTGCAGCTGCTGACTTAAATTAAGGACACTTACCTGTCCAGGGCGCCGGAGGGGGGGGGGGGGACCAGATAAGCTGAAGTTCCATTTTTGGCTGGATCTCTGCTTTAAGCTCATGAACAGTTTGTTAAAGCGGAGGTCAACACAAAAATGGAACCTCCGGTGTCGCATTTGGCACCTTTCAGAGGGGAGGGGGGTGCAGATACCTGTATGATACAGGTATTTGCTCCCACTTCCGGGCATCGACCCCCGCGGGGGGTTACGCCACCCCCCTGTCTTCTGGGAGACACACGGGTCCCAGAAGACAGCAAGAACCAGTTTGAGTGCTCATGTGGGTACCGGGAAGTGAAGCTGCAAGGCTTCATTTCCTGATTCCCTTACCAAAGATGGCGGCTGCAGCATCCGAGGGACGCCCTGGACCGGTAAGTGCCCAATATTTAAAAGTCAACAGCTGCAGTATTTGTAGCTGCTGACTTTAAAAAAAATAAAAATAATTTCGGCGGACCTCCGCTTTAAAGTGTTACTAAAGCCACAACAGTAAAATCTGTCTGTATGTGCAGTAAAGCATGCTTGTTAAGGGGTTAATCCTCTGCATTGTGTAAAAAGGCTGTTTTTATCCTGTATGCCCAGATCCTCCCCTCCCTGCACTGTCTAGCTTGGGAAGGCCAGCTAACACACAGGCAGGGTAGCCAAACCTGCACATGCTCGGTTTTGTCTTTTTTTTTTTTTTTTCTATCTGAAAGAACATTTCCTTGTTCTCACAGATAGCCAGGTCACATGATATTGACATCACACATGTGGGCGTGTATACAAGCTGCAGTGTAAATCTTCACCTTCCTGAACTCTCAGCACTGGAGATACTCTGCAGTTTATCATGTATCCGTGATATACAGATCATCCAAAAAGGTACCGTATATATTTGAGTATAAGCCAAGGCACCTAATTTTACCACAAAAATCTGGGAAAACCTATTGACTCGAGTATAAGCCTAGGGTAGTGATGGCGAACCTTGGCAAACCAGATGTTTTGGAACTACATTTTCCATGATGCTCCACTATATTGCAGAGTGCATGAGCATCCTGGGAAACGTAGTTTCAAAACACCTGGGGTGCCAAGGTTTGCCATCACTGGCCTAGGGTGTCCATCTGCGTGCCTTACTGTGCCCATGCCTTACTGTGCCCAATCTCCCTACCTGATCTCCGGGGCTGTGTGACTAGACTGACGTTTAACATGGGAGTCTATGGAAGGGGTGCCCAAATTTGAAAAATCGGTGCTCCCCGGCCGTAGGTCCCCCGGACAACAAACTTTGCACACTTGTAGAGGAAGAGTGGGGCTACACGTGTGCCAAGTTTGGGGTTCCAGGGGACCTAGGGCTGGCCGGGATCAGGCGCACAAAGTTGAAGATGGACACAGACTCGAGTATAAGCCACGGGGGGCATTTTCAGCACAAAAAAAGTGCTGCGAAACTCGGCTTATACTCGAGTATATACGGTATATAGTGGCAGTATTTTATTGTAAAAAGATTTATAAGCTGTGGGGGCAGATGAACTATTTTCATATTACTGGGTTTAGTAACCCTTTAATGACAACAGTGGCAGACTGGTGATCAGTGGGGGTGACTAGTGGTATCGGTGCGTAACTGTACAATAGGATAGCGGTATGTAGCAGCAGAGGTGTTTGAAGATTATTTTTGTGGGTTCAGTATCCCCCCCCCCCCCCATGGTGGTCCTGCTTTGGGTGGAGTCAGATGGGGCTTCTGTCTCATAGTGCCCTCCTGACTGGCACTATTCCGTCTCACACACGGCTTGCTCTGCAATGCATGCTTCTTGGATATTTGCAGCAATAAAGTGCAGCCAGCGTGCTGCGAGACAGAACTGCAGTGCGATGAGCTGAGACAGGCAGAAGTAAATATAGTTGTGACCTTGTTGGTGTAAAAGAGGAACGCGCTGTGAGAGGTAACCTTGGCTCCGGCTAAGCAGGAACCTGGGAGGACCCAGCAGGGTTCATCTCACATTGTGTCTTCAGTAGGATTTGTGCTTTTATAGATCTTTCCATACCTGGAACAATTTTTCATTGGAGGTGAGATTTATTTGACTCCAGCAGTCATCAGACAATGCTGCGATTTTAAAAAATAAAATAAAAATTTGTTATGTAAATAAGATCTTTATTGCATTTTTCAGCTCAGGCCTCTCACGCACACGTGCACATTCCTTCTTACAGTGTTAACATGATGCCCAGGAGCTGAGTACAGCCGCCTATAAACATTAAAGTGGATCTACACCGCATCTGAGCACAACAAACCAAAAATACTATTTAATACATTTTTAATGTTCAATGCAAACTCACCCATCCATGTCTACATGCTTTACTTTGCTGAGAAATCATTTTGAAAAACACCCTCTAGCATTTCTGGCTGCGGCCATATTGAGTAAGGGCAAATGATTCATGTAGAATATACTTCCTGGAATCCATCTGCCCTTAGCTCAAGCATGCAGGTGTTTCATCACAATTGGCAACCCGTCAGAATAGGTAATAGAAGTGACGTTCTGTCAGCTGCGCATGTGTTCCACCGCTACCAGGTTTGCTCATCTGACAGAACACCTGCAGTCAGAAGAAGGCAGCGGACATCTTGGTACACCCAGCTACATCTTGAATTTCACAGTAATTTAAGAAATAAAGTGAGCGTATATAAATGTAGTAAATTGACGTTTGTGATGCTGTTTAGGCTTTCAAAAATTAAACATCCAAAGGTTTTGCCCTGAGCAGTGCGGGGTGTACCAACATGGCCTCCGCCGCCTTCCTACTGCTGGGTGTACCAATATGGCCTCCGCCGCCTTCCTACTGCTGGGTGTACCAACATGGCCACCGCTGCCTTCCTACTGCTGGGTGTACCAACATGGCCTCTGCCGCCTTCCTACTGCTGGGTGTACCAACATGGCCTCTGCCGCCTTCCTACTGCTGGGTGTACCAACATGGCCTCCGCCGCCTTCCTACTGCTGGGTGTACCAACATGGCCTCCGCCACCTTCCTACTGCTGGGTGTACCAACATGGCCTCCGCCGCCTTCCTACTGCTGGGTGTACCAATATGGCCTCCGCCGCCTTCCTACTGCTGGGTGTACCAACATGGCCTCCGCCGCCTTCCTACTGCTGGGTGTACCAATATGGCCACCGCCGCCTTCCTACTGCTGGGTGTACCAACATGGCCACCGCCGCCTTCCTACTGCTGGGTGTACCAACATGGCCTCTGCCGCCTTCCTACTGCTGGGTGTACCAACATGGCCTCTGCCGCCTTTCTTACCGCTGGTGTCCTGCTTCTTTCAAAACGTAACATCAAAACAGCATCACAGATGTCAATAGGTAACTGATGAAATGTAAAAAACAAAGTTTAAAACAAGTAAATATGACTTGCTTTCCTATCTATTTACTAATACTGCAAGCATGAGGATTAAAAATAATCAATGTTGACGAACCCTAGGTTCACATCTATGCGTTTTTAGTGCGTTTTGCTGTTTTCAGAAAAGCACTACAGTCCATTTAACATGGTTTTTTGTGGTACAAGTTCACATCTATGCGTTTTTGCGGCAGGTTCGTTTTTGGAAAGGGTCGGGGACTTTTTTCCCACAATTTGCAGGGAATAGACTTCAATGGAACCACAACCAGAAATGCAAGTGTTTGTGATGCGATTTTTAATTTTTTTGTGTTTTGCGATTTTTATTTTAATACTGTATATAGCTCGTTGCTAAGCGGGGTGTCGCATCCTTAACCACTTCAGCCCCGGAAGGTTTTGCTCCCTTCCTGACCAAAGCCCTTTTTACAATTTGGCACTGTGTCGCTTTAACTGGTAATTGCGCGGTCATGCAGTGCTGTGCCCAAACGAAATTTGCATAATTTTTTTCTCCACAAATAGAGCTTTCTTTTGGTGCTATTTGATCACCTCTGTGGTTTTTATTTTTTGCGCTATAAACAAAAAAAGACAATTTTGAAGAAAAAAAAATATTTTTTACTTTTTGCTATAATAAATACCCCCAAAAATGTTTAAAAAAAAAAAAAAGTCATTAGTTTAGGCCAATATGTATTCTTCATATTTTTGGTATAAAAAAATCACAATAAGCGTATATTGACTGGTTTGCGCAAATGTTATAGCGTCTACAAACTATGGGAAAGATTTGACATTTTTCTTTTTTACTAATAATGTCGGTGATCTGCGATTTTTTGCGGTATTGTGAACAGATCGGACACTCTTGACACATTTTTGGGACCGTTGACATTTATACAGCGATCAGTGCTATAAAAATGCACTGATTACTGTGTAAATGTTACTGGCAGGGAAGGGGTTAACACTAGGGGGGCAATCAAGGGGTTAATTGTGTGTTTTCCCTCAGCGTGTTCTAACTGTATGGGGATTGGACTGAATAGGAGGGGAGACATATCGCTGTTCCTACTTACTAGGAACAAACATGTCTCCTCTCCTCTAACAGCACAGGGATTTGTGTGTTTATGCACACAAATCCCAGTGCTGGTGTTGGTGCGTGTGGCCCCCCAATATCCATACCAGACCCTAGAGGTGCACGATTCTGGCTAAAATGAGAATCACGATTTTTTTGCTTAGAGGATAGATCACGGTTCTCTCACGATTCTCGCGGCGTAACATCTTTCACATTAAAACAAAAAAAATTGGGCTAACTTTACTGTTGAGTTTTTTTTTTTTTTATTATTATTAATTGAAGTGTATTTTTCCCCAAAAAATTGCATTTGAAAGACCGCTGGGCAAATAGTGTGACATAAAATATTGCAGCAATTGCAATTTTATTCCCTAGGAGCTCTGCTAATATATATATGTGTGTGTGTGTGTATATATATATATATATATATATATATATATATATATATATATATATATATATATATATATATAAAAACTTGGCAGAATGCCAGGGTATGTCTCTCCACTTGTTATATGAAAGAATCGGCAAACTCTGCATTGGAGATAGTCAGGGGGGTTGAATCGAGATCACGTTTTTTTTAACGATTAATTGTGCAGCTCTACCAGACCCTAATCCGAGCATGCGAGCACACCCCCCCCCCCGAACCATACCGCATGCCCTCAACATAAGAAGGGGACACCAGATCCCCCCCCCTACCCCTATGTGTTGAGGGCATGTGGCCTGGTATGATTCAGGAAAGGCGCTCGCTGGTCCCCCTCCCTTTCCTGACCTGCCAGGCGGCATGCTCGGATAAGGGTCTGGGAAGGGGTGTTTTTTTTTATTTATTTTTTTAACAATGGTTACTTATTTACATATTCAGGGTATCGATTTATAAAGCGGTGAATGTGACTTTGAAAATCTATTTATACAGCACAGCATGCTTATTAAGGATGGAGTAGAGATCTGGGCTCTAAAAGATATCTTGGTAAAGAGAACCTGTCATTGTCCCAGCTATCACGGGATGTTGGCTGGGGGTGTCCATACTAGACCCGAAGGCTGGTATAGACCCTTTTTTTCAAGATTTATTTATTTATTTTTTTAACATTTAGCTGTCAGCTGATGACTCATCGGTTGTTAAGGACGCGGCAGCCGGCTTCCTGGCCCCCTCCTTAGCAACCAGCTATATACAGTGTGTTTACAGTGCGTTTAAAGAGAAATCCCCCCCCCTGTAAACTGCATGCAAAAAACGCTGGTTTAAAAACACACAAAATGCACTGCAAAATGTGTCTGAAAGACGCATCAAGCCGAGCCGCATAGATGTGAACCTAGACTGAGAGGATGAAGTTCCACTTTCATAAAGGTGATTATGTAAAGACGTAAGGTCCTCGGAAATCACAGGATCTTTCTCATTGCAGGTGGCGGGAATATCTCGGTTCTTGAACATATTCTTCCTGTGTCCGTGTATTGGGAGTCTACCTCCTACACAGCTGCCGACCCAAAGAAAAAAAAAATGCACTTTTTTTTTTTGTTTGTTTTTTTTTTTACCTGCAAAAAAAATTTTCATTTATCATTTTTGTTTTTAGGTGGATTTCTCTTTTAGGGATCTGTATACACATGAGTATAGAAATCTCAGCTTCATTTAATCCCAGTGAATATTTTAGCCTGGAAAGTCAGTGGCTGTGATGGATGGATGGATCCTGAGCACGAAGTAAAGTGAAAATGACCTCCATGTATATGGACGGCTGTCATGGCGGTGGAGGTGCTCCATTCTACCATACGGCCGTACTCCCTACCAGTGCTCGCCGTCTGTACACTTTCTAATATGCATTACATAAACACGTCTTGTATCCTTGAATTTTTTCCCGAGTTGCTGACATTCTTGCTGTGTCATGTCTCCTCTCAGCTCGCTCCTGTATTCTCCCCAGCGATAAAAAAAAACATTTCTGTCTACCATTCACTTTCACTGTTACTGAGCAAGCAGTTCTCAAAGCTTTTCCACCAAAGCCTCACATCCTGGATGCAGGTGACATCGTGGCCTCTTCTGTTTAATAAATCATCAGTGAGAGCGAAAATAGAGTTCCCATTAGACTTTAACCACTTAAGACCCGGACCATTTTTGCTGGTTAAAGACCATGAAATCCTTTTTTCCTCTAGACGTAAAGAGTGCCCCCTTGTCTTTTGTGTTGACCGTAAAGTGAATAACTCAACACCAAGTTCACTATATGGACCCCTTATATATTTGTACATGTTGATCATACCCCCCCCCCTTATTCTCCTCTTCTCAAGAGAGAATAAATTCAGTTCCTCTAATCTTTCCTCATAGCTGAGCTCCTCCATGCCTCTTATCAGTTTGGTTGCCCTTCTCTGCACTTTCTCCAGTTCCCCCATATCCTTTTTGAGAACTGGGGCCCAAAACGGAACTGCATATTCCAGATGAGGTCTTACTAATGATTTGTACAGATGATCTCTCCATCTCTGGAGTCGCTTTCCCCGACTTGTTCATTCCCAAACTTGTTCATTCCCCGACTTAGTTGGGGTAGGCGGTACACTTTGGTGGGGGTGGGTCAGCCACGCCCAGTGACTTTTGACCTCTGGGGACCCGCCCTCTGACCTTTGACCTCTGGGGGAGGTCCCTGTTCAAGAGCCTGGGTCCTAGCCTTATTCTTAAAGGGAAAACCCCCACCCT
The DNA here is from genome assembly GCA_029206835.1 of Rana muscosa. Lineage (NCBI taxonomy): Eukaryota > Metazoa > Chordata > Amphibia > Anura > Ranidae > Rana > Rana muscosa. The sequence continues at coordinate 488,774,580 of CM055127.1, read as the reverse complement.
CACCCTCACCCTAGGATGGAGAGATCAGCTTGGCATTGCATGTTATTATTGAGCTTATGATCTACCAAAACCCCCAGATCCTTCTCCACTACGGATCCCCCAGTTGTACTCCCCCCTAGTATGTATGATGCATGCGTTTTACATTTATCAACATTAACCACTTAAGCCCCGGACCAATACGGACCATTATGACCAGGCCCCTTTTTGCGATTCGGCACTGCGTCGCTTTAACTGACAATTGCGCGGTCATGCAACGTGACTCCCAAACAAAATTGGCGTCCTTTTTTCCCCACAAATAGAGCTTTCTTTTGGTGGTATTTGATCACCTCTGTGGTTTTTATTTTTTGCGCTATAAACAAAAATAGACCGACAATTTAGAAAAAATTTAATATTTTTTTAACTTTTTGCTATAATAAATATTCCCAAAAAAAAAAAAAAAATATATATATATATATATATATATATATATATATATAATGTATATTAAAAAAATGTATATTAAAAAAATGTTTTCCTCAGTTTAGGCCGATACGTATTCTTCTACATATTTCTGGTAAAAAAAATCGCAATAAACGTGTGATTGGTTTGCGCAAAATTTATAGCTTCTACCAAATAGGGGATAGTTTTAGTGCATTTTTATTATTTTATTTTTTTTAGTAATGGCGATCAGCAATTTTTATCGTTACTGTGACATGGCGGACACTTTTGACACTATTTTGGGGCCATTGTCATTACTCTTTCGTCCATGGACCGACACAGCTTCTCTATTGACAAAGTGGGTATTATCCGTTAATTAGGAGTGACTAGGCAGAAAAACTTGTAAAAAGTGTTGCATCACACCTTCTACAGTACCGCCCAGGGGGCGGACCCTCTGGGTATACCCTCTGTCTGCATCTTCGCAGATCAGTTTTTTTCTGTCTAGCAAGGAGTAGGACATGGCTCCCTTCGGGCCCATTGGTCCGGGGAAAAAAGATATATATATATATATATATATATATATATATATATATATATATATATATATATATATATATATTTTTTTTTTGCTACATTTGTTGTTTCCTGCGATCTTCGATCAACTGCCGACTGGGTGACAGGCTGGATCCTCGATCCTTGTAGTCTCCCCAGTTTCAGCCATCGAGCGTGTGCCGACCCTAGCTACGCGCTGGGTTTTCCACGACATGCCCGTCGCTCCACGGGTGGCCGGTGAGCTTACGCTCCAGGGCCTGCATCGGACCGCTCAGCTTCGGCTGACCTTACGGCGGAGTCGCAGCAGCCTGGCCGGTGAGCTTACGCTCCAAGGCTTGCATCGGACCGCTCAGCTTCGGCTGACCTTACGGCCGAGTCGCAGCAGCCTGTCCAGTGAGCGTCATGCTCCAGGGCATACATATGATCGTCCCTTCTGGGTCCAATCACAGCATGCCTGGCCAACAGTCACCTTCCGTGCGCGGACGATGATCTGTTTGGAATGTCTTCCAGCAGAATACATGCAGGATAGGTAAGTAAAACTCCCCTGCCTCGGCTGGGTGATTTAGCTGGACATTCCTGGAGAGATCAAGTAAGTGGTTGTGGCCCCTTTCTTCCCTCTCTCCCTGCCTTTCCCTCCTCCCTGGGCTTCTAGCTAAAGGTTGCTGGGTGCTGGGGGTCACCTAGGGGGTCCCACTGGAGCGGGGCTGGCTGTAACTAACATTTAAAAGAAATGTCATTTTTTCTTACCTGTGTTTGTGTCCTTCCTCCTCCATGCTGTCGGCGGCCATTTTGAGGTGGTCCATGCCAAGTTTGGCCTCTTGTGACTGCCCGGCGGCCATCTTCCTGTGGTTCGGCCACACCCACTGGCCCCTATCAGCTGATCGGCGGCCATGTTTGTCCACCCTGTATGCAGATATTGCCGTTCGGCGGCCATCTTTTTGTGGGCTATGGCTGCTTGACCTCTATCTTCTGTCGGCGGCCATTTTCTTAGAGCCCACATTATCTTCCATACAGACGTTTTTGGCAACCATTTTTCGAGAGCCTCCGGCCTCTAGGGTGCATTACACTGGCGCGAAAATTCACACAGGAAGTGCTGATAAAAGAAGCAGACTGACACAGCAGCAGCAGGGGGACAGCATCACAGGCGCAGCATAGCAGTACCTATCCAGGGTGGTGAGTCCTCTGGGTGACCCGGCCTCTCTGCAGCACAGGAGGGTGGCCTATTGATATCTTGCCTGGAGCCCTGTGAGTGTCAGCGTGTGGTCAGCATGGCATCTGAGCCAGATGTCTTCTCCCCTGAAACACCAGATTTAGCAGCTGGTGCCCCTGAGGTGTCTATGAACGCTATGACTGCAATCCTAGAGGCGTTTGCTGCCAGGGTGGAAGCAGCACACGGGAATACAGGGGGTAGTAAACGCCCCATCCCCTGCAAGCTTCTGGGGATAATTCTGGTGCAGAACCAGGTCCAGCTACGGCTCGGGGCCCAGATTCTGACGCATCAGAGACTGCAGACCGTGACCGGACAGTGAGAATGACTCAAAGTCCAGGTCAGTACGCGAGACGGCTTTGGTATCTGACCTTATTACTGCAGTGCGGGATATGCTAAAATTGGAAAATACTGCAGAAGCAGCAGAGACTCCGGTCCACTTGGGTTTCATAGACCTGCCCGCACTGCTAAGGTGTTCCCTTGTGTGTCTTTTGATAAACTCTTATACAAGGAATGGGAGAACCCACTGAGGGTCCTTACAGCCCCAAAGAGGTTTGCGGTACGGTACCCCTTTTGAGGAGAGTTTTCTGAAGAAATGGACCTCTCCCCCCTATAGTGGACCCTCCGGTGTCCAGACTTAATAGAGCCACCACAATTCCTGTAGAAGGGGCTCCTGTTTTCAAGGACCCTGTGGATAAGAAGGCTGAAGCACTCGCTTGCTACCTATACTCAGTGGTAGGCTCGGCAGTACGCCCGGCATTGGCGGGGGCCCTAGTGTCTCACACACTTACTGAATGGGCAAGATTGCTACTCCAGGGGTTAAGGAGCGAGATGCTCCTGATGAGATAACATTGGCCGACCTGTTGGTCCAGGGCCTTAGGTTTGTCTGCGAGTCAGACATGAATACTATTCCCCTGCTGTCTAAAACTTCGGTTTATGCAGTAGCAATACGCCGCCTGATCTGGCTAAAAGGCTGGTCTGCGGACCAGACTTCCAAGAAAGCCCTGTTGGATCTGCCTTTTAAGGGCGACAGACTTTTTGGGGCTTCTCTGGATGACATCATCAAGGATGCCACAGGAAGTAAAAGCACTTTTGCTTCCCCAAATTAGCAAGGATAAGGGGCCACGCCAAGGGCAAGGGCCCTCCTTTACTGCACACAAGTGTTTTTTTCGTCCCCCTAGGGCGACAGGGAAAAGACCCCAGGCCGATAAAGCGCCTGCCCAAGGACAAAAGCGTCCCTGGTCCCGCATACCCAATAAGCCTGCGGACAAATTTGCGTCCGCATGAAGGTCCACCCCCACCCAGCTCTCGGGTGGGGAGACGTCTTCGCAAATTCGCGACTCAGTGGACAGCACTAGTCTCCGACAGGTGGGTTTGCGAAGTAATCTCCTCAGGCTACAAGATAGAGTTTCTCTTTTGTCCACCGGACAGATTCAACACCTCCAATCTCCAGCTACTACCGACCCGTCGGGAGGCCCTGTATGGGGCGGTCCAGGGTCTACTGGAACGCGGGGTAGTTATTCCAGTTCCAGAACTGGAACAGGGTTTTTACTCAAATCTGTTCATTGTGCCGAAGAAGGAGGGGGTTCGTCCAAGCTTGGATCTCAGAGCCCTCAATTGCTTTGTGAAGGTACAAAGTTTTCGGATGGAGTCGGTTCGATCTGTAGTCACGGCTCTCCATCCGGGGGACTTTCTGGCCTCCTTGGACATCAAGGACGCATACCTGCATGTCCCCATATACTCCAGACACCAGAGGTTTCTGCGATTTGCTATCGGGAAGGACCACTACCAGTTTGTGGCCCTCCCGTTGGGTCTTGCCTCAGCACCCAGGACGTTCACCAAGGTGCTCGCTCCGATTCTGGCACTTCTAAGACAGCGGGGTATCGCTATCACAGGCTACTTATACGACCTTCTGCTGAAGGCCCCTTCAAGCTCAGAATTAGAGGTAAGCGTGTCCATTACCTGTCAGACTCTTCGAGACTGTGGTTGGATACTAAACACGCAAAAGTCAGTATTGGTGCCCACTCAACGCCTAGGGTACCTGGGGTTGATTCTGGATTCTTCAGAGGCAAAGGTATTCCTCCCTGTGGAGAAGTTGCAGACCCTCTGGGCTGCAGTACGGCAGCTGACTTCCAGGAATTGGTCGTCACTCCGTTTTTTTGCAGGCGAGTGTTGGGCCTCAGGGTAGCCTCCTTCGAGGCGGTTCCATATGCTCAATACCACACTCGAGTGTTACAGAAGGAAGTTCTGTCCAGATGGAACAGATGTCCATCATCTCTGGATTATCAAATCCGAGTGAGCCACATAGTCAGGAGATCCCTGGTATGGTGGCTGACAGCACCGGCTCTAATGGCCGGGAAGTCATTTCTTCCGGTTTAATGGATAGTGATCACGACGGACGCCAGCCTTACAGGTTGGGGGGGAGTCTGGGGTGTTCAGTCGGCGCAAGGTCGCTGGACCCCAGAGGAAGCCCTCCTGCCGATCAATGTCTTGGTAATCCGGGCGATCAGGCTGTGCCTCTTCAAATGGTCTCAGAGGCTGCAAGGGCGTCCAGTCAGGATCCAGTCAGACAACGCCACAGCAGTGGCATATGTCAATCATCAAGGAGGAACAAGAAGCTCAGCTGCAACATCGGAGATCGCTCGCATCCTGAAGTGGGCAGAGAGGAGCGTACCGGCACTGTCGGCCGTGTACATTCCGGGTGTGGAAAACTGGCAGGCGGGACTACCTGAGCCGCCAGATGCTGGACCAGGGAGAAGGGTCCTTACACCCGGAGGTGTTCCAACTCCTCTGCCAAAGATGGGGCACACCAGACGTAGATCTTCTGGCTTCCCGACTCAATCGGAAGGTATTGAGATTTGTGGCCCGGTCAAGAGACCCATGGGCAGACGCAACGGACGCGTTGGTAGCATCGTGGGGTCAGTATCGGCTAATCTATGCCTTCCCTCCCTTAAGGCTTCTTCCTCTTCTGCTCCGCAGAGTGGAGGCAGAGGGAATTCCAATGATCCTAATCGTTCCAGATTGGCCTCAGCGTCCTTGGTACGCCGATCTAGTACGTCTGGTAGCAGACGTCCCCTGGCGCCTACCACTACGGAAGGACCTGCTATCGCAAGGTCCCATACTCCATCCTGCTTTACGGTCACTGGCTTTAACGGCATGGCTGTTGAGAACCAGGTACTGAGAGACCGGGGCCTGTCAGACTCAGTAATTTCTACTATGAGAAGTGCTCGGAAACCGTCCTCTAGGAAGGTCTATCACCGCACTTGGAGGGCCTACATCTCCATGTGTGAGGAAATGAAATGGCATCCGCGTACCTATTTGGTTTCCAGAATCCTGCTGTTTTTACAGCATGGGGTGGACCAAGGGCTTGCCCTAAGTACGATTTAAGGGACGGATATCTGCCCTGGCTGTCTTTTTTCAGCGACCCCTGGCGACTCACTCTCTCGTGAGTACTTTTGTGCAGGGGGTCCGACATGTGGCCCCTCCGGTCCGTCCCCCGTTACCTCCGTGGGACTTGAACCTGGTCCTCTCGGTGCTTCAGAAGGCACCGTTTGAGAATATTAGAGATATTCCCCTGTTGACACTTTCTCAGAAAGTGGTCTTTTTGGTGGCTGTTACGTCAGTTAGACGAGTCTCTGAGCTGGCAGCCTTGTCCTGCAAGGCTCCCTATTTGATTTTCCACAAGGATAAGGTGGTGCTGCGGCCGCAGCCTTCCTTTCTTCCGAAAGTCGTTTCGGCTTTTCATCTCAACGAAGACATTGTACTTCCATCCTTGTGTCCTCAGCCGTCGAATCCTAAGGAGTCGGCGTTGCATTCCTTGGACGTTGTCCGAGCTTTGAGAGTATACCTATCTGCTACTTCCCTGTTCCGCAAGTCAGACTCACTGTTTGTTTCGGTGGCTGGTCCCAAGAAGGGCCAAGCAGTCTCATCGGCCACCATCTCTAGGTGGATCCGACAGATAGTAATCCAGGCTTACGCCTTAAAGGGTCAGGCGCCCCCCTTTCCTGTCACGGCGCATTCGACCAGGGCAATAGGTGCCTCTTGGGCTTTCCGACATCAAGCGTCTGTTTCCCAATTATGTAAAGCGGCGACTTGGTCGTCCGCACACACTTTCACAAAATTCTACAAAATTGATGTAGGTGCATCTTCGGATGCCTCTTTCGGCCGCAAGGTTTTGCAAGCGGCTGTTTAGAGTTGCAACTCCTCCGTTGGAGGAGTGCTGTTTTGTGTTTGGGGTGAAGTTTATTTTTATGCTGTTACCACCCCTCGTTTTTTCTCTGACACTGCTTTGGGACGTCCCACTTTGTCAATAGAGAAGCTGTGTCGGTCCATGGACGAAAGAGTAAATAGGATTTTTTACTCACCGTAAAATCCTTTTCTCTGAGTCCATGGACCGACACAGCACCCACCCCTCCTTTTAAGTTTGTACTGCTTTTTGACGAACTGATCTGCGAAGATGCAGACTGAGAGGGTATACCCAGAGGGTCCGCCCCCTGGGCGGTACTGTAGAAGGTGTGATGCAACACTTTTTACAAGTTTTTCTGCCTAGTCACTCCTAATTAACGGATAATACCCACTTTGTCAATAGAGAAGCTGTGTCGGTCAATGGACTCAGAGAAAAGGATTTTACGGTGAGTAAAAAATCCTATTTTTTACAGCGACCAGTGCTATAAAAATGCACTAATTACTGTAAAAATGACACTGGCAGTGAAGGGGTTAACCAGGAGGGGGCACTGTAGGGGTTAAGTGTGCCCTGATTTGTGTTTCTTACTGTGGGAGGGCGTGGCTTAGCGTGTGACGTCACTGATCGTCGATCCCTATGACAGGGAACAGACAATCAGTGACAGGCTCACTAGGAAGCACAGGGAGAGATTTGTTTACACTTACCTCTCCCCCTTCTTCCTCTCTGTGACCCGATCGGGTCCACTTTTCCGGCGGGGACGGTCATGGAGAAGAGGACCGGGTCGCGACCCACGGCGGGGATCTTAAAAGGGACGTACCTCGTTTTGCACAGTGGCCCCAAATGTAGTTTTCTGGGGTCCCCCGGGAGCTCTCTCGGCTCCTCCAAGCATCAGATAACCCACTCTCCCAAGGGGGTTACCTTGCGGGCGCGCTCCCGAGTCCAGCAATCTGCGTCCATAGCTGCCGAATGCAGGACTCAGCCCCGGCACCCACGTCATTGGATTTGATTGACAGCAGCGGGAGCAAATGGCTGCGCTGCTATCAATCTCTCCAATCAAGAGCCGAGAACCCTGGGCAAAGATGCTGCACGTCCTCGTCGTGGGACATTCCAGGGCTCAGGTAAGTAAAGTGGAGGGGCTGGGGGGGCCAGTAATTGTCAGATGTGTTCGACACCTGTGCATTAAGGTGAAAAAACAAGGCCCGCAGGCCGAATCCAGGCCATTTCATGTGGCCCTCGCACCTCTCCTGCAGCTCCAGCCCTCCTCTGGTCCTCCTCCAGAATCCCCTACTTTCTGCTTTCAAGCAATGCATTCAGCTTCTTCTCAGCTGCAGCATAAGGAAAGGGGGGTGCACTGAGATGTAAGGGAGAGTGGGGGACTCCACTTCTGATGGTGGGGGGGCACTTGACATCTAATGTAAGGGGAGGGGATGCGCTGGACATCTAATCTTACAGATACAACCGGCCCTTTTGAGGACATTCATAATGCTGATGCGGCCCACCATGAAATTGAGTTTGACACTCCCCTGCCTTAATGCATAGGATGCATTAAGGTGAAAAAACAGGAGGGTTTAGAACCCCTTTAAGTATACTAAACTGAGCAACAGATGTCTAGAGGTATCAGAAAGTATGTATGGGAGTCTCTAGGTACCTGCTTATTACCCGTGATGATGGTTTTATTGTAGACCACCTTATGACAAAGCTATTGGCCTTGCTGTCATGCTGATTTAATGGCCTCAGCCCGTTTACTTCCGAACTGGAATCAAGTATGTTCTGATTTCACTGGGCACATGCTTGTTGCAGGTCTGTGACTACAAAATACTGAAGCCAGACACAGGCAGGCAGCATTTTTAGGAGAAGGTTGGCAATGACGACCTTCATTTCCCTCGGCAGACGTTTACTTCCAATATAATTATTACTGACGTTTACATTGGTGTGTCTTTGTTGGAGTAAGTTTTTTATTTTGTATATTTCAGGTATTTGTATAGTGACGACAATTTACTTAGCGTATTTTGTATTGTACATTCACATTCGTCCTTGCCCTATAGCTTACACTCTAAGGTCCCTATCTCACATCCATATACATACTAGGATCAACCAAATAAAGTGGTTCTAAATTCAGATTTTTTTTTTTTTTTTACCTTGATGCATTTAATTGCATTAAGGTAAACCTTCTGCAAGCTACATGTCGGATTTTTAGCATGCAACGATTGCCAGTGGCTATAGCCGTTGGCAGTGGATGAGCAGGTTGTGAGTTCCCCCCCAGTGGTTGGTTACTAGAAGTGCTGCCGTCCTAGCAACCAATGACGTGACTGTTCCGACTTCCACCCTGTTGCTCTGCAGCCTGAAGTAGAGCTGCACGATTCTGGGGAAAAATGAGAATCACGATTGCTTAGAATTAAGATCACAATTTCTAAAGGCGCAACTTCTTTCATATTATACAAAAAATTGGGCTAACGTTACTATTTTTTTATTTTTTTTTTATTCATTAAAGTGTATTTCCCCAAGAAAAATGCATTTGAAAGACTGCAGCGCAAATACAGTGTGACATAAAATATTGCAAACAACCACCATTTTATTCTCTAGGGTCTCTGCAAAAAAACAAATAAAAAATAAATATGTATATATATTAGGGCTGCAACTAACGATTATTTTCATAATCGATTAGTTGGCCGATTATTGTTTCGATTAATCGATTTATTCGGTTGATAACCTTAAAAAAAAAAAAAAAAAAAAGTAATTTTGCTGCGATTTGCATATTTGCAATTTTTTGGGCCAATTTGTTGTTGGGCAGATTAAAAAACACAAATTGCCGCAAAAACGCATTACGTGCTTTTCTGCAGCTTCTCCATTGAAGTCTATTGAACCAAAAAAACAAAATGGCATTGTTTTCTGTTAAAAAAAAAAAGTCCTTGCCCTTTCCAAATACGCAGCAGCTGAAAAAAATCATGGATGTGAATGTGTCCCATAGGAAACCATGTAAATGATCTGTAGTGTGTTTCTGCAAAAAGCACCAAAACACAGAGGTGTGACCCGGGCCTGAGATGTTTAGCAACATAATGGGGTTAAAAAAACGAAAATTAGTACAAAGAGTAAATAATCGCTACTGTAAGGGGTTAATTTTTTACTGTGGGATAGTGAAAGTAATATTTACAGTAACAATTTGCTCTTTTTGTACTATAAAGAGCTAATTTTAGTTCTTTTTTTTAACCCCATTATGTTACTGGCCGATTATTCGATTATGAAACTGGTAATCGATTAATTTCATAATCGATTAGTTGTTTCGGCCCTAATAAAAAAAAAATATATATATAGTGTGTGTGTGTGTGTGCATACTTTTCTAAGTACTTTTCTACTAAAAAAATAATGATTTTAACTTGAAATCAACAAGTGTCAGAAAAAGGTTAAGGCCCCTTTCACACTGACACGTTTTTCAGGCGGTTCAGCGCTAAAAATAGCGCTGCTATACCGCCTGAAAAAATTGTGCCCTGCGGTCTCAGTGTGAAAGCCCGAAGGCTTTCACACTGAAGCGGTGCGCTAGCAGGACCTCTCTTTGCAGCGGTGAAGGAGCGGTGTGTTTACCACTCCTTAACCCTGCTGCCCATTGAAAGCAATGGGAAACTGCGGTAATACCGCCAGCAATGCGTCTCTGCAGAGGCGCATTGCTGGCGGTATTCACCCTTTTTCGGCCACTAGCGGGGGTTAAAATCACCTTGCTAGCGGCCGAATATTGCTGTAAAAACAAAGGTATAGCGGCGCTAAAAATAGAGCCACTATACCTCCAGCGCACCTCCCCGCCCCAGTGTGAAAGGGGCCTTAGTCTTTAAAGCGGAGTTTCCCCTGAAAAAAAATGTATTAAAAACCAGCAGCTACAAATAGTGCAGCTGCTGACTTTTAATATTAGGAAACTTACCTGTCCTGGAGTCCAGCAAGGTCGGCAGCAGAAGACGAGCGATTGCTCGTCCCTCTGCTGCCCCCACCGCCATCCTCTGTGAGGGAACCAGGAAGTGAAGCCTTGCGGCTTCACTGCCCGGTTCCCTACGGCGCATGCGCCGTTCTCACTGGTCTCTGTTGTGTTCTGGGAGCCGAGTGTCTCCCAGAACACAACGGGTATTCTGCGGAAAGTGACGTAATACCCGCAGAGAGGACTCCCGGAAGTGGGTGCAAATACATGTCTTAGACAGGTATCTGCACCCCCCTCCCCCCTGAAAGGTGTCAAATGTGGCACCGGAGGGGGGGAAGGGTTCCGATGAGCGGAAGTTCCACTTTAGGGTGGAGCTCCGCTTTAAGTGGTTACATCTTCCCTTGAAGTTCATTCCTTTGATCTAAAGAACAAAACCTTACAATGTTTATAGTTGGCTCAGCTGCTGAGGAATGTTGTGAAACTTGGCAGACTGCCTGTTTTTTTTTTCTCGTCGGCTTGAGCAGAGAACTCTGCATAGAATCGGGAAAATGCTTTACTAGGATTGCCAGGGGGAAAGAATTGAGATCTTGATAATTAACGATTAATCGTGCAGCTCTAGCCTGAAGGTTAAAGTGCTTGTACAACCACTAGATTAAGGATTTCCTGTAGGTGCTGGAAATACCACGGTTTAGGAGATACTTACAATAGAGACGTGTGCCGTGGACAACGGCGCAGGCGCACTTTAGAAACGGCGATCGTGTCGTTTCTAAAGGAGGTCATGCCGTGACTGGCGTCTCCCGTGCGCATGCGTGGGAGTGACGTCATCGTGGCGCCGGCCAATCACAGCGCCAGAGCCGCGAGACCCGGAAGTAACTCCGGCTGGTGCTGTCGAGCACCGCAGTGTGGGCTTCGATACCAGGTGAGTTTTAGATAATGAGCTAGTATGCTATGCATGCTAGCTCATTATACCTTTGTCCTGCAGGTGTTATTTTTTTTATTTTTTTTTTCCAAAGTGGGTTTACAACCAATTTTAAGGGGGTCATACATGCATATTAAGCCGAGCTCTTGTGGGTTCTACTGAATTTATTGAGGGGCTCTGATGAGCACTACTAGCTACTGTATAAGGGGGGGACTCAGTTTGTAAAACTGACTTTTCGGCTCGCAAATTTTGTAACTTATATCCTACTAAAAAGTTTGGAGACCCCTGAATAGGACCAGTGCAATGTCTGATCACCCTGATGGGTGTCCTGTACCGGGCTGCCTGGAATTTGGTGTTTTCCCTGCACTGTCACCTGATTTGTTGGAAGTGATTGTATTACTCTGCACTGGAAAGTGAAACGCTCGTTTCATATATTTTTCTATATTCCTTTTCAAAGGTTGGTTAACCTGTAATCCTTCTCTCAGCTGGGAGTGTTATTTACCTTCGTTGGACTATAAACATTCCATGTGTTGTGGTGAAATGTGAACCGCACATTTCACCAATGTACCTGGAGGTCAGAGTCATCTGTATGTCATTCAGCTTATAGATCAGTGAAAGTCTGTGACAAAGAATCAATAAACAGGCAGAGATGTGATCAGAACACAATTCATCATTCATCATACACTTTGTATTTGTAGGATTTTTATTTTATTTTTTCAATGGTTACTTTCATACGTATTCAGGGTATCGATTTATAAAGCGGTGAATGTGACTTTGACCAAACATCTGAAAATGAATCAATTTATACGGCACAGCATGCTTTATAAGGATGGAGTAGGGATCTGGGCTCTAAAAGATATCTTGGTAAAGAGAACCTGTCATTGTCCCAGCTATCACGGAATGTTCATCCGTTGTGATCGCAATAAAGTTGATAAAAAGAAAATAGAGATGGTGTACAAAAAACTACCGTATATACTCGAGTATAAGCCGAGTTTTCCAGCACATTTTTTTTTGTGCTGAAAATGCCCCCCTCGGCTTATACTCGAGTCACCTTTTTGCGCCTGATCTCCCAGACTTTGGAGACCCGGTACTGGCCGGTCGTAGGTCCCCTGGACCCCAAACTTGGCACACATGTAGCCCCACTCTTCATCTACAAGTGTGCAAAGTTTTTTTTTGTCCAGGGGACCTAGGTCCGGGGAGCACCGATTTTTCAAAGCCGGACCCGAAACTTGGCACACATGTAGCCACATTTCTCCTCTACAAGTGTGCGAAGTGAGCACCGATTTTTTTCTAAGCCGGGCACACCTTCCATAGACTCCCATGTTAAACGTCATTCTAGTCATGGGCACAGTGAGGCATGCAGATGGACACCCTAGGCTTGTACTCTAGTCAATACGTTTTCCCAGTTTTTTGTGGTAAAATTAGGTGCCTCAGCTTATATTCGGGTTGGCTTATACTCGAGTATATACGGTAAATAAAATAAAAAAATTAAAATGCTCATGCGCAAAGACGAACACTCACGCACACACACGTCCGTACACCCCACGCGTATATGTGAACGGTGATCGCATCAGACGTGAGGTATCGCCGCAAACGTCATAGCGAGAGCAATAATTCTAGCACCAGACCTCTAAACTATAACTCTAAGGCTAAGTTCACACTTGTGTAGCCCTACGGGCCGTGGTTTGCGCAAGGCTAGAGAGCCCATCCATTTGAATGGGCTGTTGTGCCCCGTGACACGCAGGAGAGGAGTCTCTCTGCGCTATTTTTAAAATCGCAGCACCGCGCAGAAACCTCGATTCCCAGTACGGTTGTGTTTTTCCAGTGCTGTAAGCGTTTATTGATTTGCGCAAAAGTTATAGCGCCTACAAGATAGGGGATAGATTTGTAGCTTATATATATATATATATATATATATATATATATATATATATATATTTATATTTTTAGTAATGGCGGCGATCTGCGATTTTATTGTGACTGTGACATTACTGTGTAAATGACACTGGCAGGGAAGGGGTTAAACACTAGGGGGGCGATCAAGGGGTTAAGTGTGTCCTAGGGAGTGATTCTTACTGTAGGGGGGATGGGCTACAAGTGACACGACACTGATCACTGCTCCAGATGACGGAATAGTAGATCCCTGTCATGTCACTAGGCAGAACAGGGAAATGCCTTGTTTACATAGGCATCGCCCTGTTCTGCAGCTCTGTGTCACAATCGCGGGACACCGGTGGACAAAGAGTCTGCGGGTCCCGTGGGCACGGTCGCGGCGGGCGCGTGCCCACTAAGCTGCGATTTAAAGGGGACGTACCATTTGCGCAGCCATGCTTTTGTGCCGATGTATATCGTCGTGTGCTGGTCGGAAAGTGGTTAGAAAAAAAGAACTTTTTTTAACAGAGTATAGCATCAAATTAATTGAACTCCTGGGAGTTTTAAGCAATTTTCTAGCAAAAAATAAATAAATTAAGATATTTATTATGTGAGAAGTGTGAAAACATGTCTTGGGCAAGCTACCGTGTTTCCCCCGAAAATAATCCCGGGTTTTATATAAATTTTGGCAACAAAAGACACTGTAGGGCTTATTTTCGGGGTAGGTCTTACCATTTAATGTGCTGTCTTCTCCCCCCTGCCTGACAGGAATCCCCAGTGTGAACTGAGTTAAAATGCCTATAATCCACTCCTATTACAGTAGTATTTAATGTACAATGTGTGTGTTTCTGTAATATAATTGTGCCAAATACCTTTGTTATAGCGCCGCTCTGCGCTTTTGTGACCCGCCGGAGCTCTCTTCCCGGCAATTATATTACAGAAACGCACACATTGTACATTATATACTACTGTAATAGAGTGGATTATAGGGTTTTACAAGCATTTTAAACTAGGGCTTATTTTCGGGGTAGGGCTTATTTTCGGGGGTAGGGCTTATATTGCAGCCCTCCTGAAAAATAACGCTAGGTCTTATTTTTTGGGGTAGGTCTTATTTTCGGGGAAACACGGTAGTGGGTAAAACACATGAACCTGGAAGATTCACCTGCAGAGAATGTTTGCTTGGAAATTAGAATCTCTGCTTTATAAATCTGCTCCTAATTGGTGTCGTCTGCAAACATGGTGGCTGATTTGCTACATTTGACTTCCTAATCAGACAAGTAAAAGAAAGAAGTTGTTGGCACAGTGTGAAATGTTTACATAGGAGGATGGATACAATGTAGTAGCGATATTGGGAGTTTATCTGGCGGGACCTCGAACTATCTGTGTGTATGTGGTGAGGAATGTTTGTGCTCCCCCCCTCCCCCCCCCACCCCATGAGGAAGTGAAGGTCGGGTGGGGGGGTGTATAGTGGCACAAGTATTCCTGCCATCTTGCGGTGGGCAACTCGGATGAATACAGTTTGTGTTTTCTTTCAGACTCTGTGACTCTTTTCATCACAGTCTGGCTCCTTGTTCTGGTGGAGACGTGCCATTTTCCTGCACATACCTGAACCCCTCCTGAGTATATCGTATAGTCCGCTCCTTGTTCTCCTGGTCACTGAGGCCCTCAACACCTTCCCTATGGCCTCTGCCATGTAAATATCATACAACTTGTGTACAGAAAGAGGAATTTGATCTAAAAGAAGAAGCAGGCCTCACAAATAGATCATAACGTCTTCCTGGAGAGAAAGTCCTGATTTATGTCGGTTTTAGAGATCAACTCCATTCAGAATTGATTGTTTTTAGGTGTGAAGGCTGCAGCTGGCCAAATGTTTGTTTTTTGTTTTTTCTACAGACCTTGTAAATATTTTTTTGTCATTTTAAAGACGAGCTGACCGCATACATCAGGGGTGCCCAACCTTTTGAAGAGCGAGGGCCACGTAAGCGACTTGGTAACCAGTCGCGGGCCACAATGAGTGGAGGGGACACAAGTCTGTTTACATCTGCCGCTCCATAGAGGTAAATGGAGGGTCCCATTGAGTCGGACAAATTGTGTGAAAGGGGCCTAAGGCTGCTTTCACACTGATGCACTGCGGCTTACCCACACCGCGGATGTAGCGCTGTGCACCTGTGGCTTTCCTGAGTTTGCTGCACTTTTCCATAGACTTCTATTACATTCTGAAGGTGTGGTGCACTTTATGAATGCACACCAAACCTGCAGGTAATAACAGAAGTCTATGGCTCAGTATATGTAACCCGCAGGTAAACTGCACTGCACCTGCGGATCAGTTTGAAAGCAGCCCAGTAACCACTGCGGATCAGATATGCCCAAATATACACAGTGATTTTAGTAATAAACGTACCTTTTACTAAAAGTCTTCCATTCAGGCAATCCCCGGCTGTTGCTGTCCCAGGCATTTGGTATCACTCCACCTGTGACGGGGGGCAGCGCTTTACAGGAAGCATCGGCTTATGCGGCTCTTCTCCGCAGCCGCTTGCTTCATCTACCACCGGCACAACTCTGATGCTCTAGGATGGCAACCTGCGATCTGTGCTTTCCAACCCGCTATCCCAGAACAGGAGGTTGCGGGCCACATCAGAGGGCTCCGCGGGCCACATGTGGCCCCCGGGCCTGCTGGTTGGGCACCCCTGGCATACATCAATGCATATGGGTTGAGCAGGCCCTACACATGGCAGCTATATTTGCCTGACCCTCTCCTCATCAGCAAGGTTCAGACCTGCCTCTAAACTGCCACACCTCTGAAAAGTGATTTGCATTCGGATCGCCTTTTTAAAGCCGCTAAACAGGCGTTGGAGGGGTATTGTGATGCCACCTCACTGCCTGTTGTACTCCATAATTGCTGCACAAATGCACCGCAGCCATGTGCATTGCACGCAGTTGTGGGGTGTTTTGGGTGCTTCCTCATTTGCTTCAATCGGTTGCGTTTGGCGGGCAGTAAGCGCACCATGTCGGATTTTTTTAATTTTTTTAATTTTTTTTTGCTCTTTGTGCAAAGCATCGTGACTGCAACATATGAACTCCCCTGACCCCTTTTGCAGCTTAAGGGGAGGGGGGGGGGTTGCTAGTAACACAACTGCACATTTTTAAAGTGGAGGTCCACCCAGATTTTTTTTTTAAGTCAGCAGCTCCTAACAGTGTAGCTGCTGACTTTTAATAAGGACACTTGCCTGTCCTACTCGCCCGCGATGTCGGTCCCCCGACGGCGATCGATCGCTGCTGTCATGTCCCGGCTCCTCCATCCTGACTAAGGGAAACGGGCCTTACGGCTTCACTGCCCGTTTCCTACTGCGCCACTTGCACAGCGCTTTGTGAATGGGCGGCTTGCCTCCTGGGATACACACAGTTCCCAGAAGGCAGCGCGCCCCATTCACAAGAAGAGGAAACGGAAGTTCTCAATCCGAGGATAAGGAAGAGGCACATTAGACTCAGATTTGGCGACTTCCGCATAGCAACAGGCATTTCAGGTGAGTATAAATTATTTATTTATTTTTTTCTATAAAGTTTTTTTCTTTTTTTTTTTTTTATGAATTTTAGTGTAAAAAAAATTTCAGGGTGGACCTCCGCTTTAAGGTCCCACCCCCCAGCTCTGATTAACACAACAGATCCCACCCCCAGCTCTGATTAACACAATAGATCCCCTGCAGTGTTTACTGTCATGTATCTCTAATGCACCCGGTAGCCAGAAATTGCGATCTGGACCTAGGCTGTTGGTGACATGATGGGGGAAGGGAGACTAAACTCCATCTCTGTTGCGGGAAATCGGTCCTTTTGACACACAGAAATATATTGCGAATATAAACTTTAAAGTGGAACTTGAGTCATTTTTTTCAACTTTCCATCTATTAAATCTTCTGCCCTTGTTTTAACTTTGGATAGTAAAACATCTTTTTTTTTTTCTGCCAGTAAATACCTTATACAGCCCACTTCCTGTTTCTTGTCTGGTCGTTACCCTAGATTGGTCATCGCTTCCGGGTTACCATAGTGGAGA
>CM055127.1:488688845-488757381 GCA_029206835.1 Rana muscosa | reverse complement strand
TAACTCCACTTTTGTTGAGGAAAACCCCCGCCCCTCTGGGAGATCTCTGTACATTGCAAGGATTTTTTTTAAATCAAGTTTTTGTTGCAGATTCCGACCTTTTGTTCTGAAGAGATGGCTGTTTGGTGTGCCGGGTATTCTTCATGTGGTGACATAACACGGGGAGGAACAAAGTGTCTCTTCCACAGAACAGGTTCTCTCATCAGCTAATTGGGCTCGTCTCAGGGTGGACATCTGTAGTAATTGCAGGGCGGATATCCTTCCCACCCCGGGGCCTTCATCTTCTCACCTGCCAGACATGAGAGGCCGGCTGACCCGGCCACTTTTACCCTCTGCGCTTTGGGAAGATTAGAGAGGAAGCTGTGAGCGCAGACACTTGAGGAATCTAAATCTACTTGTATGCCTGGGGCCCGGCCCGTCATCGGTGACTCCTGCACAGCCTTTCACCTGGGAGTTTGTCTGAGACTGCCGTGG
Organism: Rana muscosa; assembly: GCA_029206835.1. Lineage (NCBI taxonomy): Eukaryota > Metazoa > Chordata > Amphibia > Anura > Ranidae > Rana > Rana muscosa. Next base: position 488,756,907 of record CM055127.1, on the reverse strand, counting down.
TGAATGATTTGTTTGGGTTGGGTTCATCTCTCGGTTCCAGTCTAAATGTGTCCTCATGTTCTTCATCTGTTCCATCTGATGCTTTTTTTTAAGATATTAACCACTTGAGGACCGCCGCACGACGATATACGTTGACAGAATGGCACGGCCGGGCACAAGGACGTACAGGTACGGCCCCTTTAAGATCCCAGCCGTGGGTCGCGGGCACGCCGCCGGCGGTGTGCTCACGACCCGAGCTCCGCGCCCGCGGGACCCGATCGCCGCCGGTGTCCCGCGATCGGGTCACAGAGCTGAAGAACGGGGAGAGGTGAGTGTAAACAAACCTTTCCCCCTTCTCCGTGGCATGTCAGTGATCGTCCGTTCCCTGTCATCGGAACAGACGATCAGTGATGTGTAACGTGTAGCCACGCCCCCCCTACAGTAAGAATCGCTTCCTAGGGAACACTTAACCCCTACAGCGCCACCTAGGGGTTAACCCCTTCACTGCCAGTGTCATTTTCACAGTAATCAGTGCATTTTTATAGCACTGTTCGCTGTGAAAATGACAATGGTCCCAAAATGGTGTCAAGTGTCCGATGTGTCCGCCATAATGTCGCAGTTATGATAAAAATCGCTGATCGCTGCCATTACTAGTAAAAAAAAAATATTATTAAAAATGGCATAAAACAGTCCCCTATTTTGTAGAAGCTATAACTTTTGCGCAAACCAATCAAACGCCTATTGTTTTTTTTAATTTTTATTACCAAAAATATGTAGAAGAATTCTTATCGGACTAAACTGTGGAAAAAAAATGTTTTATATATTTTTGGGGGATATTTATTATAGCAAAAAGTAAAAAAATATAGAATTTTTTTCAAAATTGTCGCTATATTTTTGTTTATAGCGCAAAAAATAAAAACCGCAGAGGTGATCAAATACCACCAAAAGAAAGCTCTATTTGTGGGAAAAAAAGGACGCCAATTTTGTTTAGGAGCCACGTCGCATGACCGCGCAATTGTCAGTTAAAGCGACGCAAAAAGTGGCCTGGTCCTTTAGCTGCATAATGGTCCGTGGCTGCAAATCTAATTTTTAGTGCATTTAAAGATGATCTTCACTCCCCCTGATCACTGTACATTGCAGGGATTGGCAATGTACTTTGAGTTAAGTCCAAGGAGCTGCATGACATCTCCTGGGCTAATCTCTATTATTTATACTTGACAGGTGCATTGCTCTGCCCAGAGACACTCCTGGGATCTGAGAGAAGAAAAGCACACACACCAGCTCTGCCCGTCTCCCTCCCCCTCCCCTGTGCTGCCCATTTACAGAAGCCTTTGTATTTTGTGAATGCATTTACATAATACCGAGACTTCTGCGATTGGGCAGGAGGAGGGGAGGGGCAGGCATATCCGCTGCAGCGACTCTCCTGTTCATGAGCTAGCGTGGGGTTCCCAGAACTACAGTGATGTCTGTCTTTCAGGAGTAAATAATATAGAGCTAAGCCCAAGAGGTGTCATGCACTTAGTGTGCCTTCTTTTTTTTACAAAGTAGCTGAATTCCTGGAATTCAGCTTTTTAAAAAAAAATCCTTTCATATCTCTTTGACTAAAGGAGTCCCAGGCCCGGGTGACTAAGACCCCTGTCACACTGAGGCGCTTTGCAGGCGCTATAACGCTAAGCATAGCGATCTGAAAGAGCCTCTCCATTCACTCCAGTGTGAAAGCCTGTGGGCTTTCACACTGGAGCGGTGCGCTGGCAGAACGTTAAATGTCCTGCAAGCAGCATCTTTGGAGCGGTGTGTATACCGCTCCTCCACCGCTCTTGCCCATTGAAATGAATGGGCAGCGCGGCCGTACCGCCGGGAAAGCGCCACTGCAGCGGTCCTTGTTACGGGCTGTTTTAACCCCTTTTTTGTCTGCTAGCGGGGGTTAAAAAAGCCCCGCTAGCGGCAGGATATCTCCGCAAAAATGACAGTGAAGCGCCGCTAAAAATAGCGGCGTTATACCGCCGGCGGCGCACCGCTCCAGTGTGAAAGTAGTGTCCCAGGCCCCGGTGACTAGCTCACTCAGCAGTTTGAATGTACAATCGATGTGTGTGTCTATCCTAAGACACGAAGAGCCCTCCATCGGCTTGTGGTTACAGCTGGTCCAGCTGCCAGGGGATGGTCCCGGCTATTCACAGAGGACTGATTGTTGGGGATTGTTTCGTGGAAGTTTCAATGTTCCGATCTCAGCTTGCTTCCATAACATCGGTGTCTAAGATGACCTCAGCTTTAAATCCCAGTAGATGAAGTCATCTACTCCACTCCATAGATCTCCTCCAGCAATGATGTGTGTGAACTTCCAGACCAAGCATGCTGTCTGAGTGCACCCTACTGCAACAAAAGTTTAGATAACCATGCAGAAGTGAAAGCCAATTGGACAGGGGGGTGGCTTTACGGGATTTAACTTTTTTTTAAATGTATTACTGGTACAACGCCATCAATGTACGCAGCGCTTTACATATTTATTGTACATTCACATCAGTCCTCGCCCTCAAGGAGCTTCCAATCCTAAGGTCCCTATCTCACATTCATACATACACATACTAGGGTCAATTTAGACAGGAGCCATTTAACCTCCCAGTTATGAGTAAGTACATCCCCTGTGAAACGCGTTAATTGTTCTCTGGCATGGACCTGTGATGTTCGTACTTTTTATGTATCGGAGACTTAAAGTTATTTTATCCTTCACATCGTTGGAGTGCAGTCAGCCCGTTTTGTTCCAGATTTTACAGGAGCCAATTAAACTGCCAGCATGTTTTTTGGAGTGTGGGAAGAAACCAGAGTACCCGGAGGAAACCCGCACAGGTATTGCATACGAATTCCAGGCAGGTAGTCCTGTGGTTGAGTATTGAACCGACGACCCCAGTGCTGCTAGGCAGAAGTGCTCACCACTAAGCCACTGCCCAACATCGTTACTTTATCAAGATGGAAAAATTGCTTGTATCAGACCTAAGCTTCGGGTTTTGCTAAAAATAGATGTGTGCATTGGTATCTGTGCCCAAACGATATAATTATAACCAATTATCATAAACAGGGCTGGACCAATTTACCGGAACTTGATAGCCAGCATTCCTGAGAAGATGTGTGGGGCTTTGTCGACACCCCTGTGAAGGAAAAAAGTGAACTCTGAAATCCCAGCACACAAAGTGTACAGAGAGGAAGGGCCTCTAGCCCGGGGCCTCCAGCCCTGAGCCTCCTCACAGAGGCAAGGAACACCATGGTCTACCTGGGCCGAAGCCTGGTGGAACTTTACTCAAAAGGGGAAGTTTGGCTATTCCGCCCCCTCCCTTTTTTTTTTTTTTTTTTTTCCCCCTTCAACCTTTGGTCATTTTTTGGGGGGGAGCAGGTACCTATTCTTGACAGATATCATGTTCCACGTCAGCTTCGATCGCCTATCTTATGTTTATTTGGCGATCCAGCCAGCAAGTAGAGCTGTACGATTGATCGTTAAAAAAATAAAATAGCGATCTCGATCCAACCCCCCTCACGATCTGTATGCAGAATTACCAGATTCATTCATGTAACAAGTGTAGAGGGTTCTCTGCTTACTCCGCTGTCAAAAGGAAAAAAAAAAAAAAACGGGCAGCCTGCTAAGTTTTTCACAGCATTGTCTGTGCTGGTAGATAACTATAAACATTGTAACTTTTCGTTCTTAGATCAAAGGAATGAACTTCGGTCTGTAAATGAGGGACGTTTAACCACTTAAAGCGGAGTTCCATCCAAAAATGGAACTTCCGCTTTAAGTGTTGGCGACCCCCTGACATGCCACATTTTGGCATGTCATTTTGAGGGGGCGGGTACCCTGTTTTTTACAGGCACCCAGCTCCCACTTCCTCCCCTGGTGCCGTGGCACCCGAAGGAAGTTCACCTCTCCCCCTCCTTGCAATCTTCTGAGACACGTCACAGGTCCCAGAAAATTGCCCGGCCATTCACAGCGCGCATCGCTGCCCACATCCGGGCGCCCGCATCGCTGGACCGTCGGACAGGTAAGTGTCTGATTATTAAAAGTCAGCAGCTACACTTTTTTTTGTAGCTGCTGACTTTTAAATGGGTGTAACTCCGCTTTAAAGACTAAACCTTTTTCTGACCCTTGTTTCTTACAAAGTTAAAATCTGTATTTTTTCCTAAAAAATTACCTGGAACCCCCAAACATTATATATATATATATATATATATATATATATATATATATATATATATATATATTCACCACTGCATTTGCGCAGCGGTCTTTCAAACAAAATTTTTGGAGACAAAAATACCCTTCAATAATTCAAAGAAAACGAAACAGCAAAGTTAGCCCAATTTTTTTGTATAATGTGAAAGATGATGTTACTCTGCGAGAATCGTGATCTTTATTCTAAGCAAAAAAAAATTGTGATTCTCATTTTAGCCAGAATCTTGCAGCTCTACCAGCACGTCTGTTATTTTTCAGAAGAACAAGCTCTCTTGCAAATGGTAGCAGTTACAGGGGTAAGAGAAACCATTTACCAGTGACGAGGATGCTTACAATGATCAACAACTTTTTCGTGCAAAACCTTTATCCCAAAAAGTAAAAAAATATATTTTTGCTGTAACGGATTATAAAGTGTGATCTGGAGTTTGATTTCAATTTTGTCAGTGTATTTAAATCTGCTAGTCCATTTAACACTCCCCCCTCACCCCAGACTGACAATGCTGCTGTTCAAAGGTGGTGTCCCCTGTTCTCCTTCATCCACGGAGGGAGGGGGGGGCGCTCTAATACAGGAGGTGTGTTCCTGGCCAGATCACCAGGTGAATACACAGAGGAGGAAAAAGTCTTAAAGAAAACGAATGCAGCCGCCACATCTAAGCTGCAATATAGGATAGTTTTTGGTTTTGACATATTAGTTACGTGGCTCCTAGACTGAGCTGACCGGCTTGTGAATTGTACGGCAACCTTGGAGGAAGTAGTTGCTCCTACTCAGGGCCGCCATCAGGAATTTTGGGGCCCCTTACACAGCCGGGGATTGAGAAGCTGGGGGTGCTGCCGACGCAAATTGTTGTTTGGGTGCTGACGGACAAGTGAACAAAAAAAGGGGGGGGGCCTCTGGGTTGCCATCCGGGGCCCTGGGGGCCTCCGGGCCCCTTACGAATAAAATAAATGAAAAAACAAAAAAGGAGGGGGTTGCCATCCGGGCCCCTGGGGACCTCCGGGCCCCTTACAAAAAAAAAGGGGGGGTTGCCATACGGGCCCCTTACAGGTGTACTGCCTGTACCCTCCTGATGGCGGCCTTGCTCCTACTAACTAACCAATCAGATTCTCGGAGAATAAAGCCGGATTGGTCACTAAGGGCAACAGCTGACTTTGTTGCCGGTCTGTTTTATCCATGACCTCCCTCTATATGTATTTCTCTTCACTGAGATCAGCCTCCGGTGTGGTTATCACCAGGCAGGGCTCAGAATGAGTAACAATGATTCCCCCCCCCCCCCCACTATCCACACAACATATTTTATACCTCATATGGTCCTGAAGACGTTTTTGCCTTGAAAAACATGCGTGTTTGTTCATTCTGGTGTGAGAAGTTTTGCATTACATGTTTTATCCGTCCTCTAGAAAACACATTTTTCTTGTGGAATCGGACTGGAAAGGGCCCGTTTATGTTGGATTTTGTATATCTCTGTATCAACACGCATTTCATATCTGCGGCTTTGATCTCCCCCCGCTAACCAAAACCTGCATGCACAGCCTCTGCTGTCACTCAGCGATTGCTTGGCCCAGAAACAACGAGACACAACTGCAGACGGATCGCTCGTGAAAGCCAAGATTGGAGCGCAGACCGCGCCAGAAATCGGAGATATTCATATAAGGAGGTAACTGAACCTACATTGTAATCTGTAGAGAGGTAAAGGCCGGTCATCTAGACTGAATCTGTCCACCGAACCGAACGTGGTTCTAACGTCTAAATATTTTTTTACTTTACCTTTTTAAAGCGGAGTTCCACCCAAAATTGGAACTTCCGCTTAAACCTCTCCTCGCCCCCTTACATGCCACATAGACGCATGTAATTTTTTGGGGGGGAGTGGGGGCTTCGGTAGGAGTGGGACTTCCTGTCCCACTTCCTCCTTCCACCCAGGGGCAGCTTAGGCGACACGCCATATCGCCTAAGGCGGGCCCCTCCCTGTAGGCGATCACCTGGGACACGTGACAGGTCCCAGGCGATCGCCTGTCCACTCAGATTGCGCAGCGCCGCTCGCACATGCGCAGTGAGTGCCCGGCCGAAAGCTGTCACGGCCGGATGCCCACAGTAGGAATAGAGCTGCTGGCGGAGAGGGGGGAGAGGAGCGAAGCTCTGTTCGGCCGCGTCGCTGGACCGTGGAGCAGGTAAGTGTTTGTTTATTAAAAGCCAGCAGCTACACTTTTTTTGTAGCTGCTGACTTTTAATAAACATAGTCTGGAACTCCGCTGTAAGCGGTATTACAGGATATGTAAGGGTTTGTTTAAAAAAAAAAAAAAAAAGTCATACTAAGGCTGCTTTCACACTGAGCCGCCCTGGGCATCGGCGGTGAAACACTGCTGTTGGCGGCATTTTACCGTAGTTTTTGCGTGGCTTTTCGGCTGCTAGCGGGGCGCTTTTAAATATCTATATTGATCAATACTGATGTACTGACGGCCGATCTAATTTCTTGAGGCCTGCAAATGCCAGAAGAGGAATAGATAACCCCAAATGACCCCTTTTTGGAAAGTTGACATTCCAAGATATTTAGTAAGAGGCATGGCGAGTTTTTTTGAAGTTGTAATTTTTTGGCACAACTATTTGGAAAATGAAAAATTTATTAAAACATTTTTTCACACTTTTTTTTTTTTACATACTGTTACCAGTGCAGTACAGCATCATATATAATGGGTGTGGTGGTGATCAGGGACATGGGTGACAGTATGTGAATAAAAAAAAAACATTGTAACTACATAGAAACATTGTACTACTCTGGGGAAGTGATCAGGATTTTTTTATTTATTTTTTTACACACATGATTGCTTATCGCAGTGAATTACATTGCTATAAGCAACCATTTTTACTTAACCACTTAAGCACCGCCTCACGCCGATATACGTCAGCAGAATGGCACGGCTGGGCACATCCACGTACGTTGCCCTTTAAGAGCCCAGCCGTGGGTCGCGCGCTCGCGACCCGGTCCTGAGCTCCGTGACCCGGTCCTGAGCTCCGTGACCCGGTCCTGAGCTCCGTGACCCGGTCCTGAGCTCCGTGACCCGGTCCTGAGCTCCGTGACCCGGTCCTGAGCTCCGTGACCCGGTCCTGAGCTCCGTGACCCGGTCCTGAGCTCCGTGACCCGGTCCTGAGCTCCGTGACCCGGTCCTGAGCTCCGTGACCCGGTCCTGAGCTCCGTGACCCGGTCCTGAGCTCCGTGACCCGGTCCTGAGCTCCGTGACCCGGTCCTGAGCTCCGTGACCCGGTCTTGAGCTCCGTGACCCGGTCTTGAGCTCCGTGACCCGGTCCTGAGCTCCGTGACCCGTTCGCCGCCGGTGTCCCACAATCGGGTCACAGAGCTGAAGAACGGGGAGAGGTAAGTGTAAACAAACCTTTCTCCATGGCATGTCAGTGATCGTCTGTTCTCTGTCATCGGAACAGACTATCAGTGACCCCCTACAGTTAGAACCACTTCCTAGGGAACACTTAAACCCTACAGCGCCACCTAGAGGTTAACCCCTTCACTGCCAGTGTCATTTTAACAGTAATCTGTGCATTTTTATAGCACTGATTGCTGTAAAAATGACAATGGCCCTAAAATGGTGTCAAGTATCCGATGTGTCCGCCATAATGTCGCAGTCATGATAAAAATCGCTGATCACCGCCATAACTAGTAAAAAAATTAAATTTTATTAAAAATGCCATAAAACTATCCCCTATTTTGTAGAAGCTATAACTTTTGCGCAAACCAATCAGTAAACGCTTATTGCGATTTTTTTTTTTTTTTTTTTTTTTACCAAAAAATACGTAGAAGAATACGTATCGGACTAAACTGTGGAAAAAAATGTTTTTTATATATTTTTGGGGATATTTATTATAGCAAAAAGTAAAAAATATTGCATTTTTTTCAAAATTGTCGCTCTATTTTTATTTATAGCGCAAAAAATAAAAACCGCAGAGGTGATCCAATGCCACCAAAAGAAAGCTCTATTTGTGGGGGAAAAAGGACGTTAATTTTGTTTGGGAGCCACGTCGCACGACCGCGCAATTGTCAGTTAAAGTGAGGCAGTGCCGAGTCGCAAAAAGTGGCCTGGTCCTTTTAGCTGCAAAATGGTCCGGGGCTTAAGTGGTTGATGAAAAAATTATTCATTCAGTGTGTTTTGTTGTGATTAGCTGTGATTGGCCAAAGCTAATCACATGGTACAAATGGGCTGTGATTAGCCCTGTCAGTACCATTTGATTACTGTGACCAATCACAGCTAACACACTTGCACACAATGAATGGCATGAAAGGAAGCCGTCCATTGTTTGGCAATTGTCATGTGATCTGTTGTGATTGGTCACAGCGATCACATGGTACTAGCAGCGGGCTGGTACACTGATCTGTCTTCGCCTGTGGACACAGCCAGTGATGGATCGCACCGCGAGAGGCACGTTCTGGTGGGTGCGTAATAGAATGTGCTCCCGCCCCTGCTGTCATTTTGCTATAGGCTGGGCGGGAAGGTGTTAAATGCATTAGCAGTTTTAGATACACTAACAAACCTAAGCCAAACTCCGGCTCACACTTTATGCGGTTACAACAAACATTTTACATTCAGAAATTAAAAACTGATCATTATAAGCACCCCTGCCGGTGATAAATGGTTTGTCTCATCCCTGTAACATCTGCTGGAGAGCTTGTTCTTTTGAAACAACAGACTTTCTGACAAGATCGCCATAGTAAAATAGAAAAAAGTAGGTTTTAAAAAAGAAAACGAATGCAGCCATCACATCTAAGAATTGGTAAGCTGCAATATAAGGGTTTGCTAGTGAGGTTTAATACAACTTTTAAAGAGGAACTGCAGTCTGCTCACATAATTTTTAATTAAAATATCTGAAGCTTCCCTCCAACGACTTTGCATATTAATTTATATATACTGCGATTCTTTACCTGCCAAATATGCTGCAGAAATCTCCCTCCGCTGAGTCTGGCTGCAGCCATTTTAACTGTGGGCAGCTGAAGCTGCTGCTTGTTCACTTCCTGGATTTACACAGAGGCACGCCTACAGCTCTGCAGCTCTCATTTGCCCTCTTATGACTCACCCCCCTCCCTTCCTGGCAAACTCTCACAGGAGTGAGTGAGAGAGAAAGCTGTGCATGATGTCATAAGCCTAGGCTAATGACCAGACAAGAAACAGGAAGTGGGCTGTATAAGGGATTTACTATCCAACAAGAGCAGGAGATTTAATAGAATAAATAGATGACAAAATGACTGAAAATGCTTTAATGCATTTTCTGCATTAATGTAAAAAACTCCCCTCCTGCTTGTCCTGCCCACCCCCATCCCTAAACACTTACCTGACTCCTATCACCGGTCCAGTGTAGGGATGAGCTCAGGCGTGTTCACATTGAACACGTGCAGAGCCCGCCAAGGAAGTCGGCACCGTCGGAACCGCGCTGCGCTAATCACAGGCAGGGAGACATTTCCCGATCTCTGCAGCCAAGCATCGGGAAATGTCTCCCTGCCTGTGATTAGCGCAGCGCGGTTCCGACGGTGCCGACTTCCTTGGCGGGCTCTGCACGTGTTCAATGCGAACACGCCTGAGCTCATCCCTAGTCCAGTGCTGTGTCGCCTGCAGAACAGCGCCCCTCACTTCCTGGTCTCACAGGAGACACCGAGGACAATGGAAGCCATAGGTGTTTGCTGCTGTCGGTCACACACACCTGTGGGGTGAGGGGGCGTGGTTTACAGGCGCTATGTATGTTTGTGGATGCACACAGCCTGGCTCAGGACTGTTGAGTGTGAAACGCGGCAGATTTTTTAACCTGTACCCAGCTGTGGTGTGTACTTTTTTTTGCACACTAAAGGCGTTTTTATTGGGAGTGCGGCTGTCCAGACCTTCCCGCTTCTAATTGCTATATGCTTAGCCTGCACCTGATGCTTCCACCTTGAGGAGAGTGCCATTTCCACACATCCACCTGGAGCAGTGATCCCTTCACCACCCACATGATTGCCCCCCATAGCACACACAAGATTAGGAGCGGACAGTGCCAGTGGGGGGGACCCCAGAAAAGATTAGGAGCAGACAGCGCCAGCGGGGGGGGACCCCAGAAAAGATTAGGAGCGGACAGCGCCGGGGGACCCCAGAAAAGGAGATTAGGAGCGGACAGTGCCAGCGGGGGGGGGGACCCCAGAAAAGATTAGGAGCGGACAGCGCCGGGGGGGGGACCCCAGAAAAGATTAGGAGTGAACAGCGCCGGGGGGGGACCCCAGAAAAGATTAGGAGCGGACAGCGCCGGGCGGGGGACCCCAGAAAAGATTAGTAGCGGACAGCGCCGGGCAGGGGGGGGCGACCCCAGAAAAGATTAGGAGCGGACAGTGCCAGCGGGGGGGGGGGACCCCAGTAGAGAAGATTCAGGAGCGTGCTGTGCGACACCATAGCACAGAGCATAACATGTTTGTTTAAATCTATAACCTTTACAACAGCTTTAACCTTTCTTCATTGTGTGGCCGACTGTTTAGCAAATCCTTTACATAAAGAGAAGAGACATCCCTGTTGCGGAACACCTTCCTCGTCTCTCAATCTCAAGGTGTTTCTTGGCACTTTGGATTGGCAGGTATGGGGACTATTCATCTGTTGATCTGCTTTTTTAATAAAGCAGCCAGCCTCTTCCATTCAATGCCCTCATTGTTCATGTTTTGGAACAAACCCTTAAACCACATATGATGTAAGTGCGGCTCATGTTGAACCCCCCCCCCCCCACATAGAGGGCACTTGGAAATTGAGTGACAACCATAGTATTTTAGAGGGGTGGGGAGGGGACGTTGTCATATTACCTGATGCTGCATGGAGAATGCGGTATAGTCGGGTGAACCCTGCAGGCTCGTGGAGTATCTGTGGCTGTTTGGGTAGTAAGGTTCGGTTCAGATCTTTGTGTGTCGGGAATGCGTGAAAAATCGCACAGTTTCCTGACACACAAACGTGCGGCGGTGCCATTGTTGGAGGTTCTTCACTCTTAAAAAAGGGCACTTGCCTGTCCAGGGATCCAGCACTGTCCTCACACAGGCCGGTTCTTTGCTGGTTTTCGGGTCTCGAGCACCGCCATATTTACAAAGGTAAGCTGGCTGTGACTCTTCAGAATTATATTGTCTCCTCACCACCGGATTTAACCCTATAATGCCACACTATTGCTCCGCAGACGCATGCATTGTTCGTGGTTGTGGCACAGCCTCATTGAACTCAGTGGGTGAGTTTGACAGGTGACGATGCCTGTCACACTCCGCACCTCAAAGTGGTTGTAAACCCCTTCCATATACCCAGTGAAGTGGCTGGCCGCAGGTGATACACAGAGATTAAACGAATCCTCCTCCATAAGTTGTACCTGTTTATCTGCCAGTCTACTTATCTCTACAGCCTACTTATCTCTACAGCCATTCAAAGTCCAGAATTTATAAAGCTTGTCTGAGGTGTCAGAAAAAGGGGGCTGAGAGCTGAAGTTACACACTGTAGAGCTCAGTGAGGAGAGCTCTGAGAGCTGATTGGAAGGAAGGGACACCTCCACTAGGGCTGGGAAAAAAATCGATTTAATTTAAAAATCGAGTTGTAAGGTCAAATCAATTCAAAATATCCAAAAATAGATTTTTTTTCCCCCCCTGGACCGGCGCTAAGAAGGGCCGTGAGGCCAGCCAATGCGGACTAGGCCAAAGCCGCGGCCTCGCCTAAAAACTCCTGCCCGCAGCTCCTCAGGACCGGCGCGGTGGGCCGCGAGGCCGGACACAGCAGACTAGGCCGAAGCCGCGGCCTCGCCTAAAAACTCCTGTCTGCAGCTCCTCAGGACCGGCGCGGTGGGCAGCGAGGCCGGACGCCGTGGACTAGGCCGAAGCTGCGGCCTTGCCTAAAAACTCCTGCTCGCAGCTCCTCAGGTCTGGCGCGGTGTCCATAAAAAAAAAAAAAAAACCTCCTATTAGAATCGTAAATCGAGTTTTTTATAAAAAAAATCACAGATTTTTTTAGGGGAAAAAATTGCCCAGCTCTACCCTCCATACAGCACACAGGAACAGAGTTGAGGCTGTCAATCACAGGCTGTGTGCTGAGCTCCCTCCCCGACACCATTTTTCTCTTGGTGTCAGGGAAACTTGTCAGAAGTGAGTAATGCCGATCGCAGAGGAAGGAGGCAACAGACAGAAATTACACTTGGGGGTTTATTTACTAAAGCTGGACAGTGCAAAATCGGGGTCACTTCTGCATAGAAACCAATCGGCTTCCAGGTTTTATTGCCAAAGCTTAATTGAAAAAACTGTGCATAGCCCCATCTGGCTGTTATTTTGCCGTTTTTAAGGGGGGGGCAGCTAAAGGGTGGTAAAACTGTGGCGCAGCTGCCCACCGATCAATTGTCTGCAAGAGATCTAAGCTCACCTCAAAGTATGTACAGCTGCTTAAAGAAAAAAAATCCCCCAAAAAGAACAAAACCTGCAAGACGAAGGCATAATGAGCTAGTATGCATCACATACTAGCTTATTATGAAACGCTTACCTTAGAACCATGCCCTGCACTTCGCTCACACGGCCGACATTTTCCCCGGCGTTACTTCCGGGTTCGCGGGCTCTGGTGCTGTCACTGGCCAACGCTGCATTGACGTCACTCGCGTGCATGTGCGCCGAAGAAACTGCACAAGCGGGGGCCGTTCTTTCAGTGCGCATGCACCGATGTCAGCGGTAGCGTATATAGTAAATATCTCCTAAACGGTGCAGGTTTAGGATATATTTACAGGTAAGTGTTATTATAGGCTTACCTGTAGGTACAATTAAAGAGGAAGACTTAACTTACTTTTTAAGGCTACTTTCACACTGGGGTGGGGGGCGTTAGCGAGTGGTAAAGCGCTGCTAATTTTAGCCGTACTTTACCGCTGTTTTAGCGGCGCTTTTCGGCCTCCAGCGGGGCGCTTTTAACCCCCCCCCGCTAGCGGTCGTATAAATGGTTTAAAGCGCCCACAAATCGCCGCTGCCGAATCGCGGTGCCCATTGATTTCAATGGCAGTGGAGGAGCGGTGCATACAACGCCCCCGCACAGCCCGAAAGGTGCGGCTTGCAGGACTTTTTTCTAACGTCCTGCAAGCGCACCGCCCCAGTGTGAAAGCACTCGGGCTCTCACACAGGCTGCAGGGGAGGCATTTTTCAGGCGCTTTACAGGTGCTATTTTTAGCCCTTTAGGCTCCTTTCACACTGGTGGCGGGGAGGTGCGCTGGCGGTATAGCGGCGCTATTTTTAGCGCCTCTATACCATCGGATTTGCTGCGATATTCGGCCGCTAGCAGTGCGATTTTAACCCCCGCTAGCAGCCGAGAAAGGGTTAAAACCGCCCGCAAACCGCTGCTACAGCAGCGGTTTGTGGGCGGTATAGCCGCGGTGTCCCATTGATTTCAATGGGAAGGAGCGGTATACACACCGCTCCTTCACCGCTCCAAAGATGCGGCTTGCAGGAGATTTTTTTTTTTCCTCCCGCCAGCGCATCGTCTGTGTGAAAGCCCTGGGGACATTGAGAATGCTGGGGCAGGATTATCTCAGGCGTTTATTGTTATTTTTAGCGCTAAAACGCCTGAAATACTCCTCAGTGTGAAAGGGGTCTAAAGCGGAAGTAAACCTAGCAATTTAACAGTTTTAAAAAAAAAAATTGCATTCTCAGCATGCCTAACTGTCAGTGGTTGTGCTCTCAACAAAACTGTCAGACCATCCAATGGCTGGTGTCATAACTGATCACATGTGCAGCATCACAGCAGATTAAACAGGCCAAGATGGCAACTTCCTTGGCTGAAAACCATCGGAGGGTCTACTTCCACTTTTAAAGTGGAGCTCCACCCAAAAGGAGAAGCTCCGCTTACCTGTCGTTGTCTCCCCCCCCCGCTGCCACATCTGACACCTTTTGGGGGGAGCGGGTACTCAGCCGGAAGTTCGGTCCCCCCCCCCAGCAGCCGGCCTATTTGGGGAGCACAGTAGGGAACCAGCTATGAAGCTTCACTGCCGGTTTCCATTAGTAGAGATGACGGCGGCACCCGATAGCCCAGGGGTCTCAAACTGGTGGCCCTCCAGCTGTTGCAGAACTACAATTCCCATGAGGCATTGCAAGGCTAAATAGTTACAAGCATGACTCCCATAGGCAGAGGCATGATGGGACTTGTAGTTCCGCAACAGCTGGAGGGCCGCAGGTTTGAGACCCCTGTGATAGCCGGTTTATGGGATCCCTGGACCTGTAAGTGTCCTAATATTAAAAGTCAGCAGCCACTGCATTTGTAGCTGCTGACTTTTAATTTTTTTCTGCAGGAGCCTGGAGTTCCTCTTTAAGGTGGGAAATAACACATCTTTCATAGACAAGCCTGCTCATTTGTTATAAATACAGATTGAAGATGCTAATTCTGACATAAATATAGGTATGACTGGTTCTCTTTAAGTTTAGTGAAGCTGATCTGGAATCTGCTCCTTGGTAGTCCCTCTGCTCTCTACACACCCAGAACGTCAGTTTCCTGTTTACCAGGCCGGGGCCTTCTCCATGTTTACACTCCTCACATGGCTCCTGTGAGCGTTGATTGTCACCGCTCAGCTGGTGGCCGCAGTCATTAACCTGACAAGAATGGCGTTTATACATCACTTCTCACACACACCTGCCATTCACATTCCTAGAAGACAAAAGATCTGTCAGCCTGGTGTCCTGTCCTGGGTGTTCTCACCGTCTCTCTGATCATGTGATCAAAAGTTACGACAGATATCCATGTATGGCAAATATTATAAACCTTATGGGTGAAGTAATCAACCAATCAGATTTCAGCTTTTTTTTCCTCCCAAAATACACTTTGGACTCAACAGTAAAACATTAACATATATATATTAAAGTGGTTGTAAAAAACTTTTTTTTTTACAAAAAGAATAACCTGCAAGACAAAGGCATAAATAGCTAGTATGACTGGCATACTAGCTCTTTATGAATTATGTACCTTGGATCAAAGCCACCCTCGTCTCCCCCTCTGGCCGCAGACATCGCTCCGGAACGTTGCTTCCGGGTATCGCCGCTCCGACGCTCTGATTGGCCGGATCGGCGATGACGTCACCGCGCATGCGCGCCGGAACTGTCAAAGCCGGCATTATCCATTGATAAAACTGGCGTTGACGGTGCAGCAGCGCCATAGACAACGGTGCACTCTTTTTTTGTAAAAATCTCCTAAACAGTGTAGGTTTAGGAGATATTGCAAACACCTACAGGTAAGCCTTAATCTAGGCTTACCTGTAGGTGAAAGTTGCATAAGTGGGTTTACAACCACTTTAACGTAGCGCAGTCACGTGCAGTTTAGGAGGAGGTCATCTACAGGTCAGGTGCAGTTTAGGAGGAGGTCATCTACAGGTCAGGTGCAGTTTAGGAGGAGGTCATCTACAGGTCAGGTGCAGTTTAGGAGGAGGTCATCTACAGGTCAGGTGCAGTTTAGGAGGAGGTCATCTACAGGTCAGGTGCAGTTTAGAATGAGGTAATCTACAGGTCCAGGAATTCAGCAACTTTTCAAAATGTGCAGGCGCACAGTTGAGTCCAATTAGGTGCATGTCACCTCTGCGACTGAGCTCTATTACTTATATATGACTTTTATTGCACTCCTCGGAGGAAACACTCCAGCTGTGAGAGGAGAGAACTGTACAGAACAGCTGTGCCCACCCCTCTCCTCTGCTGCCCATTCACAGAAGCATTTGTATTTTGTGAATGAGTTGACATAATGCAAAGGCTTCTGTGAATGGGCAGAAGCAGGGGAGGGGCGGGCATATCAAGGCACCTCGTTAGACTTAAAGCGTTTTTTACCTTAACACTTCATATTCCTGATATGTGGCTGCTGTACCATGTACTTGTATGGGAAAGTATTCTGTTTTTTGTATTGCTTCCTTTATGTGAAATCCCCGGTGTTCCTGCCAGTTCCTCTGCTTTCCTATTTTTTTTAAAAAACTGACCACACTAAGCAGGAGAGAATAGTGTGGTTAGTTCTCTAGCTATGCTGGGAACTCAGCCTGCTCTTTTCCAATAATTGGACATGTCCTAGCACGCCCCTGCTGCACAGCCATTCACTGGCAAGCTCAGTGTCCTGCTGCTTCTCCTCCCCCAGCTCTTATATGCAGCTGAGAACAGAGGGTATACTATGTGATCACTTGTAATAAAAAGAAGAAGAAAAAAAAAGGGAAAAAAGGTATTTATAGCCACATCACCCTGAACACACCATCCCCACTGTGAAACATGGTGGTGGCAGCATCATGTGGTGGGGATGCTTTTCTTCAGCAGGGACAGGGAAACTGGTCAGAGTTGATGGGAAGATGGATGAAGACAAATACAGGACAATCTTAGAAGAAAACCTGTTAGAGTGCAAAAGACTTAAGACCGAGGGGGGAGGTTCACTTTCCAGCAGGACAAGGATCCTAAAGTACAGCCAGAGCTACAATGGAATGGTTTAGATCAAAGCATATTCATGTGTTAGAATGGCCCAGTCACAGTCCAGACCTAAATCCCATTGAGAATCTGTGGCAAGACATGAAAATTGCTGATCACAGACGCTCTCCATCCAATCTGACAGAGCTTGAGATATTTTACAAAGAAGAATGGGCAGAAATGTCCCTCTCTAGATGTGCAAAGCTGGTAGAGACATCCCCAAAAAGACTTGCAGCTGTAATTGTAGAGAAAGGGGGTTCTACAAAATTGAAAAAGTGGGGGCTGAATACAAACGTACGCCACACTTTTCACATATTTGTAAAACCATTTATTTTCTTTCAACTTCAGAGTTATGTGCCACTTTGTGTTGGGTATAAATACTTTTTCAAGGCACTGTAAAGTGATTGTAAAATTATCACCTTATAAAACATCCCATTCCGACCGTTTGTACGCTCCATCGGACAATTGTCAGAATTTCCGACAACAAATGTGGGATAGCATGCTTTAAAATTTTCCGACTACAAATGCGTGATGTCGGATTATCGGATCGTGTGTACAGAAGTCAGTCGGAAAAAAATCCAAAGTACAAACACGCATGCTCAGAAGCAATGCTCACCAAAGGGTGGTGCTAAAGAGCTAAAAAAAAAACACGTAGTTTCTTATTTGTTGGCTGACAATTCTTTGCCGTTTTGTATGCAATCCAAGTTCATGGCCAACGCCCTTCGGACAAAAGTCCTACACTTTGTGGAAATCTGATCGTGTGTACGCGGCTTAATAGTTGTCCTGAGGACAGATTCTCCCACCTGAGCTGTGGATCTCTGCAGCTCCTCCAGAGTTACCATGGGGCCTCTTGGCTGCTTCTCTGATGAATGTTCTCCTTGCCCGGCCCGGTCAGTTTAGGTGGACGGCCATGTCTTGGTAGGTTTGCAGTTGTGCCGTACTCTTTCCATTTTCTGATGATGGATTGAACAGAGCTCCGTGAGATGTTCAAAGCTTGGGAGATTTTTTTATAACCTAATCCTGCTTTATACTTCTCCACAACTTTATCCCTGACCTGTCTGGTGTGTTCCTTGGCCTTCATGATGCCGTTTGTTCACTAAGGTTCTCTAACAAACCTCTGAGGGCTTCACAGAACAGCTGTATTTATACTGAGATTACATGACACACAGGTGGACTCTATTTACTAATTAGGTGACTTCTGAAGGCAATTGGTTCCTCTAGAGTTTAGTTAGGGGTATCAGAGTAAAGGGGACTGAATACAAATGCCCCCCCCCCCCCCCCCACTTTTCACATATTTATTTGTAAAAAATGTTGCAAACCATTTATCATTTTCCTTCCACTTCACAATTATGTGACACTTTGTGTTGGTCTATCACATAAAATCCCAATAAAATACATTTAAGTTTTTGGTTGTAACATGAGAAAATGTGGACAATTTCAAGGGGTATGAATACTTTTTCAAAGCACAGTAACTCGTGGTATGTCTGCAGTTTTACAAAGTAGCTGAATTCCTGGAATTTAGCGTTGAATGTATGGAGCACCATTTCATTAAAAGTGTCAAAAATCCTTCACTTGATCAGCACAACGACACAAGGATTGATTAAGAGCTGGGAGGAGGGGGGGGGGGGGGGGAGGGAGGAGTATATGAAGGGGAAGGGGAAAGCAAAAACGGGCTTTTGCGGTGTTGAATTTTGTTGAAGGATATTTGATGTTATGGTGTGGAGTGGTTAAATATAAAGGAAAGAGGGGGGAATTTTTTATTTTTTTTTCTCCTTCACCTCATTTATCTTATAGGATTCTCACCAATAAGGCCTCATGCCCACGGACGTTTTTACAGCCGCGTTTTTGAGCATTTTTTACAGCTTAAAAACGCCTGTCCATGTTATGTATAAATTTTTCGACCCGTATTTAAAAAAAAAAAAAAAAAAAACGCCGGAGCTCAAAAATGCAATCGCAGCGTTTTTGCACATTTTTTAACGCTTCGTGTTTTTTTTTTTTTTTTTATGCCTAACGCCGACGCTGCGAAACGCACTGGTCCTGGTTTTTTTTACAGCTTAAAAACGCCTAGGTGGGCATGAAGCTATAGACTAACATGGACAGGCGTTTTTAAGCTGTAAAAAACGCGGCTGTAAAAACGTCCGTGGGCATGAGGCCTCATGCCCACGGACGTTTTTACAGCTGCGTTTTTGAGCGTTTTTTACAGCTTAAAAACGCCTGTCCATGTTAGTCTATAGCTTCATGCCCACCTAGACGTTTTTGAGCTGCAAATAGCAGGCGTTTTTAAGCTGTAAAAAAACCCAGGACCAGTGCGTTCCTCAGCGTCGGCATAAAAAAAAGCGAAGCGTTAAACGCGCAAAAACGCCGCGATTGCGTTTTTGAGCTCCGACGGTTTTTTTTTTTGCCGAAAAAAAAAAAAAAAGGTAAAAAAAATTATACAATAACATGGACAGGCGTTTTTAAGCTGTAAAAAACGCGTCAGTAGAAGGGGGTTGTTTTTGTTTTTGGTGTTGTTGTTTACATCCATTATTTCATCACTATTACTTTAATATAAACAGATAAAGGTTATAAGCAGGAATTGGAATGTATTGAATTTTTGTAGAAATGAATATGTTTGGATAAAATAAATTATATTTATTATAAAAAAAAAAAAAGTGTCAAAAATTCCACGCATTATACTTGGCGGTGTTTTTTTTTTTTTTTCTCTTGGGCCCCTTTCACACTGGGGCGGGCAGGTGCGGTGGCGATATAGCAGCGCGATTTTCAGCGCTGCTATACAGTCGTCCTTACCGCGGTATGCGGTCGCTAGGGGGGTGAAAAAGGGTTAATACCGCCTGCAAACCGTGGCTATTGCCGCGGTTTGTGGGCGGTATTACCGCGCTGTCCCATTGATTTCAATGGGCAGCCGCGGTAAAGGAGCGGTGAACACACCGCTCCTTCACCGCTGTAAAGAAGCGGCTAGCAGGACTTTTGGAGCGGTCCTACTAGCGCACCGCTTCAGTGTGAAAGCCTTCGGGCTTTCACATTGAAGGCTACAGGCAGGAATTTTTCATGCGGTATAATAGCGCTAATATTAGCGCTAAACCGCATGAAAAACGCCCCAGTGTGAAAGGGGCCTTAAATTCGCCTTAATTTAAAAGTAAATGTAAAAAAAAAAAATCATATTGGTTGCTTTGGGCTTCACTACAGTTTCCTTGTCACTAGCGTATCCTGTAGTATGATCAGAGCTGATAATTGGATGGAGCCCCTTGTAAGCAGTGACATGGCCGCCTCCTGTTAGGACTGGTGATGCCGATCTATTTGGAGGCGTCTATTTTCGGGACGACATGCGGCAGAAGACATGTGTTCTCTCAGTGTGATCCCACAGCCGGCTTCTCACCCTCTCCTCCGCACCTTTTTTATTTTCACTCCCACTACAACTTTCTCCAAACTGCTGCTGACAAACCATCGCTCTGCCCGCCATGAATATTTCATTATTCTTCTGAGCTGCTAATGTAGAAGAAGGAGGAGGCCTCGCCACTTACTCGCTGATTTCTACACGGAGCTGTTGCAGCTTAATTTGACATTCTGATTTTAAATGAATGCGGCACGTATATAACAACCCCTCCTTTTCACATGAAAACGTATCGCCTTAAACAACACGTTTTCAGAAAAATTCGATCCAAAACCCAATTGCCCAAATCTCATGAGAGCTTTTAACATGTTCGTATGTTCTCAATAGGTTTCAAGGCTTTCAGCTTTTATTAAAATAATCCCTGGTGATCCTGCCATTAAAGACCTTCTCCAAGCACTTCCTGCTATGGGGATACCACTTTCTCAGTATTGTGCTCCGTGTTGTCATCCTGTTGTGTCACTGTAAAGCTTTTATTGAGAAAACGTTATCTGGTGTATGGAAAGATGAAAAAAAAAATGATTTGAAGTTCCGCTTTATTGTCCTTCTTAAAGCGGAGCTCCACCCTAAAGTGGAACTTCTGCTCATCGGATCTCTCCCCCCCCCCTTCGGTGTCACAATTGACACCTTTCAAGGGGGAGGGGGGTGCAGATACCTGTCTAAGACAGGTATTTGCACCCACTTCCGGGAGTCCTCTCTGCGGGAAATCTGCGGGTAGTACGTCACTTCCTGCAGAGTAGCCGTTGTGTTCCGGGAGACACTCGGCTCCCAGAACACACGGGGACCAGTCAGAACGGCGCAGCGCGACTCGCGCATGCGCCGTAGGGAACAGGGCAGTGAAGCCGCAAGGCTTCACTGCCTGGTTCCCTCACCGAGGATGGCGGTGGGGGCAGCAGAGTGACGAGCGATTGCTCGTCCTCTGCTGCGGACGTCGCTGGACTCCAGGACAGGTAAGTGTCCTAATAAAAGCAGCTGCAGTATTTGTAGCCTGCTGGCTTTTAATATTTTTTTTCCGGCGGAGCTCCGCCTTTAAAGTGAAATTAAAGCGGTTGTACACCCCGCTTTCACATTTTTTACCTACAGGTAAGGCTATAATAAGGCTTACCTGTAGGTAAAATTAATATCTCCTAAACCTCTACGGTTTAGGAGATATTCCCCTCGCAATGAGCCGCTGACTGCAGTGGCGCATGCGCAGCGGGGATTCTCGGCTAAAGCCCGGCAGCCGCCTGACCTTGCCGGAAAGAAGTCTCCCGTACGCATGCGCGGGAGTGACGACATTGCCGCTCCAGCTATTCACAGCGCTGTAGCGGCGATACCTGGAAGACACGCCGAGGCAAGATGACATCTCCCTCGGAGTGGACCAGGTAAGTTGCCGACGACTCGTTCTAAGGTAAGTATTTCATAATGAGCTAGTATGCGGTGCATACTAGCTCATTATGCCTTTTGCCTTTCAGGAATGTAAAAAAAAAACAGCGGGTATACAACCGCTTTAAGGGCAAAAGCAGTCCGACATCCAGGAGGACCCTCTGGCACTGTCATTTTGTCCCTGGCTTCTTTCGGGTGCTAGTCCTCGGCCGCCTTCATTGGCTGGTGCGAGATGACGTCTTTCCCATGCATGCGAAGCAGTGTGTCATCCAGGCACACACAGGCAGTGTCTTGGAATGTAAACTGAGCTGCACAGCTCAGTGTACTTTCTACAGGGGATTACAGACAGGAAGGTAAGTGTATTTAAAGGGACACTAAAGCTTCCCTTTTTTTTGCCAAAAAATAACAAACAGTTTATACTTACCTCCACTGTGCAGCTCGTTTTACACACAGTGGCCCCGATCCTGGTCTTCTGGGGTCCCTCGGCGGCTGTCTTGGCTCCTCCCCGCAAGGACTCCACACCATAATGCGAGCGAGCTCGCATGGTGTGGAGTTATTGCGGGCGCGCTCCCGTGATACAGCGGCGGCCATAGCCGCCGGCTGTATCACTCGGCCCCGCCCCCCGGCGCGCCGCGTCATTGGATGTGATTGACAGCAGCGCCAGCCAATGGCTGAGCTGCTTTCAATCCATCCAGTGTAGCCAATCGGCGGCCAGGCTGAGAACCGAAGAGGATGGCGGGGACGAGCGCGGGACTTTCGAGGGGCCAGGTAAGTAAAACGGGGGGGGGGGGGTATTGTCGGATGTTTTTTCACCTTAATGCATAGGATGCATTAAGGTGAAAAAACATGTAACTTTACTACCCCTTTAATTGCAGAAGAGACATTGCATAAATAAAGAGCCCGTCTGTTTTCAATTTTTTCATTTTTCAACTGTAGTTTCCCTTTTTAAGGGCACTTCCTGTTATGGGGTGACAACGCAATGTTGCTCTCTCCCAGTGGTCGTTTTCTGTTGTCACCCTGTCACATGCTTCCCTGATGGCGATGGGAGGCTGTGCTGACACATTGCACAGGCATAGTCCACTATCAGAAAGCTGACCCGGAGCAATGATGTGCAGCAGATGGTTCAAGCAAGTGCAAGGAGAAAAGAAGCGGCAGAAGGTCAGAAATGGGGAACCTCTCCCCGTCCCACATCCCAATTGTCTAGTACAAGTATGGTTTGAATTTGAAGTACGGTTACAATCCCAGGAAATGTGTATAATAGTCCCAAGTGGGATTTATGTATTATACATGTTTTTAGTGCTGGTTCACACAGAGGCGACTTCTCAGCCTGACAAGTGGCACTCCATTCAGTACAATGGAACCGTTCTAATAGGAGCGACTCAAGTTGCTTTGACCAAGAAAAAGTTTCCCACTTTCCTGTACTACTTGGGGGCGACTTCGAAGCAGCTTGCATTGGCTTCTATACAGAAATTTAGGCCATTGCTCCTGTGATGGAGGTGAGCAGTAACATCCTGGGAGTATTCCAGTCAGGCTGCAGGGGGTAAGTAAAAGGCGTACACCAGGGGTGCCCAACCAGTGGCCCGGGGGCCACATGTGGCCCGCGGAGCCCTCTGATGTGGCCAGTGACCTCCAGCTCTGGGATGGAATAGAATACTGTTATGAAAGGTAAGTTTATTACTAAAATCACAGTGTGTATATATAGGCATATGTGTTCTGCAGTGGTTACTGGGCTGCTTTCAACTGATCTGCAGGTGCAGAGCAGTGCTGGTGCGGGTTACCAGCACTGAGCCATAGACTTCTATTACCTGCAAGTTTGGTGAGCTTTCTGAAAGTGCACCACACCTACATGATATAATAGAAGTCTATGGCAAAGTGCAGCAAACCCAGGAAAGCCACAGGTGCAGGTTAACAACAGTGCATCAGTGTGAAAGCAGCCATAGGCCCCTTTTTACACGGTTACTCCGACCCAATCGGGCCGGCCCTCCATTCACCTCTAAGGAGTGGCAGATGTAAATGGACTTGTGTCCAATCCGATCCGCTAAAAAAAAAAAAAAAAAAAAAAAAAGTTCAGTGAGCTCTATATAGTGGGCTGCCATCCACCCACTCCGCTCATTGTGGCCCACGACCAGTTACCAAGTCGCTTAAGTGGCCCTCGCTCTTCAAAAGGTTGGGCACCCCTGGCGTACACCTATAGCTAGTGTATTATTATTTAACTTTAGTCAGAGCTGCACTGTTTGTTTGTTTTTTATCTACAGACGCTTGTTATCTGCATAGGCAGTTTTTTTTTTTTTGTAAAGGTGAACTGTCCCTTTAAGTCATCTCTCAACTGAACTGCATCAAGCCGCGTGCTGGTCCCCGGCCGTTGGCCGCGTGCTGGTCCCCGGCCGTTGGCCGCGTGCTGGTCCCCGGCCGTTGGCCGCGTGCTGGTCCCCGGCCGTTGGCCGCGTGCTGGTCCCCGGCCGTTGGCCGCGTGCTGCATCGTAGCAACTGCAGTTCATATGGAAGTTAATATTTCCTCTCTTAAATGGTTAATGACCTAAAGAGAGCCCCTCGGATACCCAACAACTGGGATGTAAGTTGAGGTCATTGGAAAATCTTAGACATTCTTTATACAGCTGTAATGTGATCACCAAACAATCTGGCTGAGGCCACGGGTAACCTATAACTGGTCCGCGGCAAAGAAGTCATCTTTAACCCCTTCATGACGGAGGGTTAAACAAACCTGAAAGCCCAGACCTAATTTTTGCAACTTTGATTTGT
This sequence comes from Rana muscosa, assembly GCA_029206835.1. Classification (NCBI taxonomy): domain Eukaryota; kingdom Metazoa; phylum Chordata; class Amphibia; order Anura; family Ranidae; genus Rana; species Rana muscosa. The sequence continues at coordinate 488,732,780 of CM055127.1, read as the reverse complement.
GTTTGTAAAACTGTATAACTTGTCGCAACTACTTTGTATGCTGATGAATTAAACCGCGTTTTTTTTTTTTCAGGACAGATTGTGCTTTTATTTGATAAATGTTAAAAAAAAAAAATCAGGAGATATCCATTACCAAAGGAAAAGTGGCTCAAAATATGGCCACACCCCTTCGCGATTCTTGCTGGTGCCTCTCCGGGAGCTCCTGTCCCGGCAGCGAGCTCGTATTGAAAGCCGGTGATTCCGCTGGCTCACCACAGAGATCAATGAGGACTGGAGGGTCCCCGATCTCTGTGGTATAGGAGAAGGGAAGCGACACTTCTGGCTTCCCAGATGTAAACAGCGCCATTTTTTAATGGGCACAGCATCTGAACACACCGATCGTGGTGTGATCCGAAGATTTTAGGGGCAGAGGAGGGGTTTGGGGTCTAATAGACCTCAGATCTCTCCATAAAGAGTACCTATCGCTGCCTATTGCTGGTACAAGGAATGTTTACATTCACTGAAACGGCAATATGAGTAATACATTTTTTCTTTTAAAGAAATAGTGTAAATTATAATAAATTTTTTTTTTTTTTAACCACTTAAGCCCCGGACCATTTCGGGCCATTAGGACCAGGCCTGTTTTTGGGATTCGGCACTGCGCTGCTTTAACTGTAAATTGTGCGGACATGCAATGTTGTACCCAAATGAAATTTGCGTCCTTTTCTTCCCACAAATAGAGCTTTCTTTTAATGGTATTTGATTGCCTCTGCGATTTTTATTTTTTGCGATATAAACAGAAAAAGACCGAAAATTTTAAAAAAATATGATATTTTCTACTTTTTGTTATAAGAAAAATCGAATAAACTCAATTTTAGTCATACATTTAGGCCAAAATGTATTCAGTCACATGTCTTTAGTAAAAAAAATGTCAATAAGCGTATATTTATTGGTTTGCGCAAAAGTTATAGCGTTTACAAACTAGGGTACATTTTCTGAAATTTACACAGCTTTAAATTTATGACTGCCTATCTCATTTCTTGAGGTGCTAAAATGGCAGGGCAGTACAAAACCCCCCCAAATGACCCCATTTTGGAAAGTAGACACCCCAAGGAAATTGCTGAGAGGCATGTTGAGCCCATTGAATATTTTTTTTTTTTTGTCCCAAGTGATTGAATAATGACAAAAAAAAAAAAGAAATTACAAAAAGTTGTCACTAAATGATATATTGCTCACACATGCCATGGTTATATGTGGAATTGCACCCCAAAATACATTCTGCTGCTTCTCCTGAGTACGGGGATACCACATGTGTGGGACTTTTTAGGAGCCTAGCCACGTACGGGACCCCGGAAACCAAGCACCGCCTTCAGGATTTCTAAGGGCGCAAATTTTTGATTTCACTCCTCACTACCTATCACAGTTTCGAAGGCCATAAAATGCCAAAATAGCACAAAACCCCCCCAAATGACCCCATTTTGGAAAGTAGACACCCCAAGCTGTTTGCTGAGAGGCATGGTGAGTATTTTACAGCTCTCATTTGTTTTTGAAAATTAAGAAAGACATTTTTTTTTCTTTTTTTTTTTTTTCTTTTTTTACATTTTCAAAACTTTGTGACAAAAAGCGAGATCTGCAAAATACTCAACATACCTCTCAGCAAATAGCTTGGGGTGTCTACTTTCCAAAATGGGGTCATTTGGGGGGGTTTTGTGCCATCTGGGCATTCCATGGCCTCCGAAACTGTGATAGGCAGTGAGGAGTGAAATCAAAAATTTACACCCATAGAAATCCTGAAGGTGGTGCTTGGTTTTTGGGGTCCCGTACGTGACTAGGCTCCCAAAAAGTCCCACACATGTGGTATCCCCGTACTCAGGAGAAGCAACAGAATGTATTTTGGGGTGTAATTCCACATATGCCCATGGCATGTTTGAGCAATGCCCATGGCATGTTTGAGCAATATATAATTTAGTGACAACTTTTTGTACATTTTTTTTTTTTTTGGTCATTATTCAATCACTTGGGACAAAAAAAAAAATATTCAATGGGCTCAACATGCCTCTCAGCAAATAGCTTGAGGTGTCTACTTTACAAAATGGGGTCATTTGGGGGGGTTTTGAACTGTCCTGGCATTTTATGCACAACATTAGGAAGCTTATGTCACACATCATCCACTCTTCTAACCACTTGAAGACAAAGCCCTTTCTGACACTTTTTGTTTACATGAAAAAAAAATTTTTTTTGCAAGAAAATTATGTTGAACCCCCAAACATTATATATTTTTTTAAAGCAAAGGCCCTACAGATTAAAATAGTGGGTGTTGCATTTTTTTTTTCCACACAGTATTTGCGCAGCGATTTTTCAAACGCATTTTTTGGGGGAAAACCACACTTTTTTTATTTTTAATGCACTAAAAAACACTATATTGCCCAAATGTTTGATGAAATAAAAAAGATGATCATAGGCCGAGTACATGGATACCAAACACGACATGCTTTAAAATTGCGCACAAACGCGCAGCGGCGACAAACTACATTCATTTTTAAAAGCATTTAAAAGCCTTTACAGGTTACCACATTAGATTTACAGAGGAGGTCTACTGCTAAAATGACTGCCCTCGATCTGACCTTCGCGGTGATACCTCACATGCATGATGCAATTGCTGTTTACATATGACGCTAGACCGACGCTTGCGTTCGCCTTTGCGCAAGAGCAGGGGGGGACAGCGGTGCTTTTTTTTTTATTATTATTTATTTATTTGGCTTTTTTATTTTATTTTTAAACTGTGCCTTCCATATTTTATTTTTTTACCATTTTTATCGTTATCTCAGGGAATGTAAATATCCCCTATGATAGCAATAAGTAGTGACAGGTACTCTTTTTTTGAAAAAAATTGGGGGGTTAGACCCTAGATCTTTCCTCTGCCCTCAAAGCATCTGACCACACCAAGATCGGTGTGATAAAATGCTTTCCCAATTTCCCAATGGCGCTTTTTATATCCGGGGGGGGGGGGGACATTCCCTCCCACTGCTTGTAAAAGCAGTCTAGAGGCTAATTATCTGCTAGAATTGCTTTTACATGAAAGCCGGCCACTGGCTGAAAAGAATGATACCAAGATGATACCTAAACCCGCAGGCATCATTCTGGTATAAACATTCAAAGTCCAGCAACATACCAGTACGTTGCTGGTCCTTGTTGGACATGTATTGTAATCTTTTTTTTCATACAGCCTATTGGCTGAACGAAAAAAAGAGATTGATTGGTGGGTATGCCCACCATTAGAATACCTCCCTTCATCCACCCACTTCTAATGATGGGCATATATGCCGAAGCATGGGGGCATCCTCCCGCAAAAAAGTTATGCCGCGTACACACGGTCAAGCCTTCGTCGGAATTTCGACCGTATGTACGCGGCATAAAAGGTTATGCCGCGTACACACGGTCGGACTTTTCCACGGGCAAGCCTCCGTTGGAATTTCGACCGTATATACGCGGCATTAGGAGCAAAATCGCTGCTCCGCCCCTGCTGCCCCCATGCTTCGGCATATATGCTCTTTTTTTTAACTGTGGTGGTGAAATCACCTCCTACAGCGTTGGAGTCACGGCTTTATGTATCGTGGGAGCAAACGCTGTTGCTGTCAAGATAAATAGATTCGCGCTGCAACTGAATGGCGTACCTGCTAAGCAAATGGTGGTTAACATTAAAACAAAGTAACATTACAGTACAACAGTAAGACCTTACCATGCCATACCTGCAAAGCAAATACCAAAACAAAACCTAGTAAAAAATAAAAAAATGTTTTAACGCAACCTGTGCCTAAAATATATATATATATGCCGAAGCATGGGGGCATCCTCCCGCAAAAAAGTTATGCCGCGTACACACGGTCGGAATTTTCCACGGGCAGGCCTCCGTCGGAATTTCGACCGTATGTACGCGACATTAGGAGCAAAATCGCTCCTCCGCCCCTGCTGCCCCCATGCTTCGGCATATATGCTCCTTTTTTTTTTAACTGTGGTGTCACGGCTTTATGTATCGTGGGAGCAAACGCTGTTGCTGTCAAGATAAATAATTCCGCGCTGCAGTTGAATGGCGCACCTGAAAACAAAAAATTACATACCTGAAAAGCAAGCATGATAAAACATTGCAGAATAGAATACAGTAAAAAAGAGCAGAACAATAGAGAGAAAATAGAGAGAGAGAGAACAATAAAACGACAACTATTTTTGGTTTTTTTATTTTATATTTTTTTTGTGTTTTTTGTTTTTTACGTTTTTTTTTTTCTTTTTTACACTTTTTTTTGTAACTTTACAACTGTAATGGTTCGGGTCTCTCAAAATGTAATGGCATCTTGGGAGACCCTGTGTAAGTGTGTCCTTGTCTGTGAAATGCTGTACCCTACGCTAAAACTTCACTTTTGAGTGGTAGCGTTCAAAACATTCACCTTGGACTGGTTGATATTGATGGTTGCTATGGACGGTTGCTATGGACGGTTGCTATGGACAGTTGCTATGGACGGTTGCTACGGATTGGTTGTTATGGACGGTTGCTATGGATTGGTTGCCATGGACAGTTGCTATGGACTGGATGCTATGGATAGTTGCTATGGATAGTTGCTATGGACGGTTGCTATGGACTGGTTGCTATGGACTGGTTGCTATAGACTGGTTGCTATGGACTGGTTGCTATGGACTGGTTGCTATGGACTGGTTGCTATGGACGTTTGCTATGGACTGGTTGATATGGATCAGGCCTGTCTCTGCGAACGCTGCAGTTATGTGTGTTGTGTTTGGTAAGTGACAGTGATCGATCGATACTGCACTTGGGTTGGCTGGGCTGGGCTGGGCTGGGCGGAGGGGCTAAACGCAGGCGCTAGCAGGTATCTGGGCTGATCCCGCTAACACTGCGTTTTTGGGAACCCTAAACCGCTGGGGATGCTAGTATAGATCTGATCAGATACTATACCACTAAGGGGGGTGTATGCTTTGCGCGTGGGTGTTAGCGTTACGGGCACTAACCTAACACTGCCTGGGGCGACCCAGACCCTCTCTGGCGCTAAAACCTAATTGATCTCACCCGCCGGGCGATCAGGGGGGTTAAACCTTTATTGGGTTATATACGGCGGGTGCCCTGATGCTATAAAAAGCAAACTAATCAACCAGCGTCACCCGTAACCTTTATATGGTGATCACTGGTGAAAGGGTTAACTAGGGGCAATCAGGGGGTTAAAACCTTTATTAGGTTAAATATGGGGGTACCTGACACTATATAAAAACCTGACGGGTAACCTAAATAACTAAATAACTTACTGGCTAACCAGTGACACCAGTGACGCTTATACGGCGATCACTGGTGAAAGGGTTAACTCTAGGGGCAATCAGGGGGTTAAAATAATATATGGGGGTACCTGACACTAATAAAAACCTGCGGCGAACCTAAAAAAAAATAACTGCCTATCTAAAACACCAGCGACACGAATACAGCGATCGGAAAAACAATCGCTTAGTGACGCTGAAGTTAGGGGGTGAAAGGGTTACCTGGGGGGTGATCAAGGGGTTAAACCTTTATTAGGGGGGGTTAGGGGGCTACCCTGGACCTAAAGGGGCCTAATCCTAACTGCCCTGCAACTTTTTACAATCACAGATGACACTAAATGCAGTGATCAGTAAAATAAATGATCACTGCAATCAGTGACACTGTGATTGGGGGCTTTGGGGTGACCTGGGGGGTGATCTGGGGGTGACTGGGGGGTGATTTGTGTGCCTATGTGTACCTACGTGTCAGTGGACTGTTGGTGCACTAACCTGCTTCTTCTGTCCTCGGCGCCGGGAACGAAAAGACCGCAGCGAGGGAGATGACATCACTTCCTCCAGCCTGTATTTACATTTCAGGCAGGAGGAAGCAATTTCATTCGCCGGGAGCGATCGCGAGGGGGGGGGGGCGGAATCGAGCGCCCCCCCCCTCATGCCTGATCGCTCCCGAACACTTAACGGCCGCTCACTGCAGTGAAGGGGGGTCCGGATGGACCCCCCAACTGCACAAAGGCGATCACGTAGATCTACGTGATTCTGCCTGTCTGTGCCATTCTGCTGACGTAAATCGGCGGTGGGCGGTCGTTAAGTGGTTAAAGCACCCTCGCCCCCTGTGCTCCCTCACTAAGGCAAACGCACATGTTGGTCCCGCGCGAATAGATGGCGATCGCACTACACATCTGAGGTATCACCGCGAATGTCAGAGTGAGAGAAATAATTCCAGTACCAGACCTCCTCTGTAACTGTAAACTGGTAACCTGTAAAGGTTTTTAAAGTGACGCCTATGGCGAGATAGTATGTCGCCATTCCACGAGCTTGCGTAATTTTAAAGTGTAACATGTCGGGTGTCTGTTTACTCGGTGTAACACCATATTTTAGATTTGACAAAAAAAATGGTTATTATATTGTGTGTGTGCACAATAAGATTCAAGTGTATTTTTTCCCCAAAATGTGGAAAACTGCTGCGCAAATACCGTGTGACATTGCAAAACCCACCATTTTATTCACTAGGGTCTCTGATTTAAAAGAAAAACATATATTATTGATTTTTACTTTTAAACAAAGTGTCAGAAAAAGGCCTGGTCTTCAAGTGGTTAAAGTCCATCTCCTGGACTTATCTGTGTGTTATCAAAGGGTTAATGGTGCGACTTAAAGTGATACTATGGGTTTATTTTATTTTTTTAAATAACAAACATATCATACTTGCCTCCACTGTGTAGTTTGTTTTGCACAGAGTGGCCGTGATCAGTGTTGCCAACCGCCCGTATTTCTAGGACAGTCCGTAAAAACTGACACTTTTAACCCCCCCCGCCCCGGTCCGTAAATGTCCGTAGTTGCGGAAATGTGCCAGTAAAAATAGCCAAGATCGGTTCGGCTTGGAACTGCGCATGAGCAGTTCCGGAGCTTGCCGAGCATATGCTGTATTTGGCCGGCGGATTTCACAGAGGCTGTGCCGCGCCGGCGAGTGATGTATTAGGACATCCCGCCAGGCAAGCGCCTGCCAGAATTTTAAGTCTGTAACTAACCAGGAGGTCGGAGGAGCACAGCACTGGAGCAGGAGTCAGGACTCGGAGGCTGAGCAGCACGCGGCGGCGGCGGAATGGAGGAGCCTGCTGCATCCAGGCAATACAAAGTTCACAGGGCAGTCGGGGACAGAGTGACAGACAGCCCAGCCGACAGTGACATCAGGTGATGGTGGCAGAGGGGGACGATGGAGGCAGGGGGTGACGTGGCACCGCAGTGGGAGATTGGAGGCAGGGGGTGATTGGAGGCACCGCAGAGGGGGGTGGTGGCACCGCATAGGGTGGGGGATGGAGACAGGGGTTGTTGGTGGCACCGCAGGGGGTGATTGGAGGCAGGGGGTGATTGGGGGCACTGCAGAGGGGGGCGGAGGCACTGCAGAGAGAGGGTGGGGGATGGAGACAGGGGTTGTTGGTGGCACCGCAGAGGGGGTGATTGGAGGCAGGGGGTGATGGTGGCACCGCAAAAGGGGATAGTGGCACCGCAGAGGGTGGGGGATGGAGACAGGGGTTGTTGGTGGCACCGCAGAGGGGGATGATGGAGGCAGGGGACGATTGGAGGCACCGCAGAGGGGGATTGGTGGCACCGCAGAGGGTGGGGGATGGAGACAGGGGTTGGTGGCACTGCAGAGGGGGATGGAAGCAGGGGGTGATTGGAGGCAGGGGGCCTGGGGGTGATTGGAGGCAGGGGGAGGATGTGGCACAGCAGAGGGGGGTGAAGTCAGGGGGTGTTGGTGGCAGAGGGGGATGGAGGCAGGGGGTGATGTGACTAAATAATTTGCCCTTATTATATTGAAAATAACAAAAGTATGTTTTTTTTTTTTTATCCTAATATCTACCTTAAATCACATTGCTATTTGCCTAGCGTACTTGTTTGCAGCCTAAATACTGAATTTTGTACCTAAAAATGTAATTCAGTAACTTTTGTGAAATGGTCGTAAAAACGTGGCGGTGCCAGTAAATTTCGGGTATCGTGCCAGTAAATTTTAATCTGGTAGGTTGGCAACACTGGCCCCGATCCTCCTTCTGGGGTCCCCACAGCGGCTCTCGCGGCTCGGATCCTCCTTCTGGGGTCCCCACAGCGGCTCTCGCGACTCCTCCCCTTCATTAGATAACCCCCTCTGGGAAGCGCTCTCCCGAGGGGGTTACCTTGCGGGCGCGCTCCCGTGTCACACACTTGGCGTCCATAGACGTCAAGTGTATGACTCGGCCCGGCTGCCGTGGATTTGATTGACGGCAGCAGGAGCCAATGGCTGCGCTGCTATTAATCTATCCAATGAAGAGCCGAGAAGCCATAGAGAGAGCGATGCGGGATCGCGCCCACGGAAATTTGGGGGTCAGGTAAGTAAAACGGGTGGTGGGACGGACACGGCAAGGTGTTTTTTTTTTTTTTACCTTAATGCATAGGATACAACCCCTTTTAAAGTACGTAAGTAAGTATATTTGATTGGGTTGAGGCCTCTGCTTTTCTGCCCTAGCTTTATCTATATTGCTGAGCATCGTGGATCTGGATTTCACTTCTCGACAGAACACCGGCCCACAATACCTGTGATCCACTGGCTTTCCACGATAGGTCACAGGCTGAAGACACAAAGCCAATCGGAGTAAAGTAAATATAAACCATAAATGAACGCTATTCAGTTTGCGTGGTGCATTGCTTATCATTTTGGATTGCAACTTTTTTTTCACCTTTTGGCTGATCTCCTGCAACCTCTTTGTAGTCGCATGGCATTTATGTAATCTATTATAATACAAGTCTGTATTGGATCAGACAAGAGAGTCGCTGATCTCTGTCCACTATGGTCAGAGCTTCCTGCGGTACTTTTTTCCTTTTTCATTCTCGGTTATCTCATTTGTTTATGTTGTATTCCCTTGTCATCATCTCCATAAACTTCCTGCTATTCAATTCCGTTCTTCAGGCCTGAACAAACGTGTTGGAGCAAGAGGTACACAAACCCGGAGTCGGTCAGTCAATGATTAGCCATGTCATCCATAACTGAGGTGTGACGTCAATTGTAAATACGGGTGGAAACTTACAGATTGAGAACCTTGTCTGCGACTTCATGTAGACTTCAGCTGTTCTCTGTAGTCTGTCCAATGGAGAGTGAATGTTGTTTTTAAGATTGTTAAAGCCCAACTCAACCTTCAGTTTAAGTTCTCAATACGTTCCTGTGTATGGTGCAGTCCGATGAGGATACTCTTCCTGCATATGGTGCGGCCCTGATGAAGGCACTCTTCCTGCATATGGTGCGGCCCCGCTGAAGGTACTCTTCCCGCGTATGGTGCGGCCCGCTGAAGGTACTCTTCCTGCATATGGTGCGGCCCCGCTGAAGGTACTCTTCCCGCGTATGGTGCGGCCCGCTGAAGGTACTCTTCCTGCATATGGTGCTGCCCCGCTGAAGGTACTCTTCCCGCGTATGGTGCGGCCCGGTGAAGGTACTCTTCCCGCGTATGGTGCAGCCCGGTGAAGGTACTCTTTCTGCGTATGGTGCGGCCCGCTGAAGGTACTCTTTCTGCGTATGGTACGGCCCGCTGAAGGTACTCTTTCTGCGTATGGTGCGGCCCGCTGAAGGTACTCTTCCTGCGTATGGTGCGGCCCGCTGAAGGTACTCTTCCCGCGTATGGTGCGGCCCGCTGAAGGTACTCTTCCCGCGTATGGTGCGGCCCGCTGAAGGTACTCTTTCTGCGTATGGTGCGGCCCGCTGAAGGTACTCTTTCCGCGTATGGTGCGGCCCGCTGAAGGTACTCTTCCCGCGTATGGTGCGGCCCGCTGAAGGTACTCTTCCCGCGTATGGTGCGGCCCGCTGAAGGTACTCTTCCCGCGTATGGTGCGGCCCGCTGAAGGTACTCTTCCCGCGTATGGTGCGGCCCGCTGAAGGTACTCTTCCCGCGTATGGTGCGGCCCGCTGAAGGTACTCTTCCCGCGTATGGTGCGGCCCGCTGAAGGTACTCTTCCCGCGTATGGTGCGGCCCCGATAAAGGTACTCTTCCCGCGTATGGTGCGGCCCCGATAAAGGTACTCTTCCCGCGTATGGTGCTACGATACCGACATCTCTCCTCTCCTGTGTTTTTGCAGCCTCAGGCTTAAGAGATTTGCAATGATTTCTACACTATTCATCTTTTTTCATAACTGCCCATCACCTGCACCATCCTACTAAAAGTTCAGGGTGAAGCTGTTTCTCATTTACATAGAAATGTGTCCACTTGATGTAACCCGATTTAGATTGCTGCACAGTTCATTTCCATACAAATACACTCAGCAGAGGCTTCGGCCTGCCTTGTATTCATGTGTTTCATCTTTCTTTCTTATGCTAATCAGAGACGATCAGTATTTGGCCATAAAATAGTCTCAGCAGAGTTCTGCCTTATTTGGAGGTGCAGCAGAATTGGCCATGAGAGAGTTGTGTGCAGAGGCCAGGGCGTCTATTGTGCAGGGCTCTACGTGAATGTCTATTGTGCAGGGCCCTGGGTGGATGTCTACGGTGCCGAGGCCGGGGCCCTGGGTGGATGTCTACGGTGCCGAGGCCGGGGCCCTGGGTGGATGTCTACGGTGCCGAGGCCGGGGCCCTGGGTGGATGTCTACGGTGCCGAGGCCGGGGCCCTGGGTGGATGTCTACGGTGCCGAGGCCGGGGCCCTGGGTGGATGTCTACGGTGCCGAGGCCGGGGCCCTGGGTGGATGTCTACGAGGCCGGGGCCCTGGGTGGATGTCTACGGGGCCGAGGCCGGGGCCCTGGGTGGATGTCTACGGGGCCGGGGCCCTGGGTGGATGTCTACGGGGCCGAGGCCGGGGCCCTGGGTGGATGTCTACGGGGCCGAGGCCGGGGCCCTGGGTGGATGTCTACGGGGCCGAGGCCGGGGCCCTGGGTGGATGTCTACGGGGCCGAGGCCGGGGCCCTGGGTGGATGTCTACGGGGCCGAGGCCGGGGCCCTGGGTGGATGTCTACGGGGCCGAGGCCGGGGCCCTGGGTGGATGTCTACGGGGCCGAGGCCGGGGCCCTGGGTGGATGTCTACGGGGCCGAGGCCGGGGCCCTGGGTGGATGTCTACGGGGCCGAGGCCGGGGCCCTGGGTGGATGTCTACGGGGCCGAGGCCGGGGCCCTGGGTGGATGTCTACGGGGCCGAGGCCGGGGCCCTGGGTGGATGTCTACGGGGCCGAGGCCGGGGCCCTGGGTGGATGTCTACGGGGCCGAGGCCGGGGCCCTGGGTGGATGTCTACGGTGCCGAGGCCGGGGCCCTGGGTGGATGTCTACGGTGCCGAGGCCGGGGCCCTGGGTGGATGTCTACGGTGCCGAGGCCGGGGCCCTGGGTGGATGTCTACGGGGCCGAGGCCGGGGCCCTGGGTGGATGTCTACGGGGCCGAGGCCGGGGCCCTGGGTGGATGTCTACGGGGCCGGGGCCCTGGGTGGATGTCTACGGGGCCGAGGCCGGGGCCCTGGGTGGATGTCTACGGGGCCGAGGCCGGGGCCCTGGGTGGATGTCTACGGGGCCGAGGCCGGGGCCCTGGGTGGATGTCTACGGGGCCGAGGCCGGGGCCCTGGGTGGATGTCTACGGGGCCGAGGCCGGGGCCCTGGGTGGATGTCTACGGGGCCGAGGCCGGGGCCCTGGGTGGATGTCTACGGGGCCGAGGCCGGGGCCCTGGGTGGATGTCTACGGGGCCGAGGCCGGGGCCCTGGGTGGATGTCTACGGGGCCGAGGCCGGGGCCCTGGGTGGATGTCTACGGGGCCGAGGCCGGGGCCCTGGGTGGATGTCTACGGGGCCGAGGCCGGGGCCCTGGGTGGATGTCTACGGGGCCGAGGCCGGGGCCCTGGGTGGATGTCTACGGGGCCGAGGCCGGGGCCCTGGGTGGATGTCTACGGGGCCGAGGCCGGGGCCCTGGGTGGATGTCTACGGGGCCGGGGCCCTGGGTGGATGTCTACGGGGCCGGGGCCCTGGGTGGATGTCTACGGTGCCGGGGCCCTGGGTGGATGTCTACGGTGCCGGGGCCCTGGGTGGATGTCTACGGTGCCGGGGCCCTGGGTGGATGTCTACGGTGCCGGGGCCCTGGGTGGATGTCTACGGTGCCGGGGCTCTGGGTGGATGTCTACGGTGCCGAGGCCGGGGCTCTGGGTGGATGTCTACGGTGCCGAGGCCGGGGCTCTGGGTGGATGTCTACGGTGCCGAGGCCGGGGCTCTGGGTGGATGTCTACGGTGCCGAGGCCGGGGCTCTGGGTGGATGTCTACGGTGCCGAGGCCAAGGCACCTCTCGCATCTCTTCTTCCTCCTCTTACAGCGTCTATGTTGATATCTATTCACCTGAGAGGTCGGGCCCCACACAGACCCTTTTATCAGATTAGGACATTTTATTAGTTTTGGAACATTCAGCCTTGAGACATTTTTGTATGTGATGAATGACTGGTCTGTGCACTCTGTGGTTTCATCGGCCAACCCTTATGTGATGTCAGGTCACCATAGTTATGTAAGGATTGGTGGATTAAACCACAGCACTCGTGGTACCAGACATGACTTTCAAGCAACACAAAGCTCTCTGGTCAGGGAGTCCTGCAAACTGAGTGATCAGTGGTCTTTGATCGCTCGGTTCGCAGCCTTAGAGCTATGATTCTAAAAAATAAAACTACCCATACTTCACTTTTAAATGCTCCTAATGAGCCGACTCCCACCAAGTAAAGTCAAAGATCTGAAACTAAATTTAAATTCAGATAATCTTGATAGAAATATATGATGGATACTGTTGGGGCCCGTGCACTTTGTCATGTTGTGGTAACATACATGTTAACGCAGGGCTTGACAAATTTGCTTGGAATCTAGGAGCCAGCTAAAAAAGTTAGGAGCCAGGAACGCGCCCCGTCCCGCCGAGCTTGCGCGCAGAAGCGAACGCATACGTGAGTAGCGCCCGCATATGAAAGCGGTGTTCAAACCACACATGTGAAGTATCGCCGGGATCGGTAGAGCGAGAGCAATAATTCTAGCCCTAGACCTCCTCTGTGACTCAAAACATGCAACCTGTAGAATTTTTTTAAACGTCGCCTATGGAGATTTTAAAGGGTAAAAGTTAGTCGCCATTCCACGAGCGGACGCAATTTTGAAGCGTAACATGTTGGGTATCAATTTACTCAGCGTAACATTATCTTTCACAATATAAAAAAAACTTGGCTAACTTTATTGTTTTATTTTTTTATTAAAAACAGTGGATTTTTTTCCAAAAAAAGTGCGCTTGTAAGACCGCTGCGCAAATACGGTGTGACAGAAAGTATTGCAACGACCGCCATTTTATTCTCTAGGGTGTTAGAATAAAAAATATATATAATGTTTGGGGGTTCTAATTAGAGGGAAGGAGATGGCAAGGAAAACAGACAGGGAAACTCCATTAGCATTGCTGGTTGTCATACCAACGGCCACCACAAGATGGCGCTAGACCACAGAAGGAAGCATAGGCCTGCAGAAGGTCGCAAAGCCGCGGCCTCAATTACCGGCCGTCACGGCCCGACGCGATCCCGCGGAGGGGGGGGGGGGGCCCGGAGACACGGGATACCCCAGATGTGCTGCCCCAGGCGCCAGGTCGCTAATTCTAGTCGCAATGGCGACCTGGCGCCCGAGGTTTGTCGAGCCCTGTGTTAACGTGTACATATACACAACATGCATATGGCGTCATGCAGTGCCATTAATTCTGAATGGCACTCCAATGCACCTTGCCGACAGATGTGCGTTGTAGCACAATTTGCAGCAGTTCAGGAACGTGCGTCGTGGCGTGATACGCTGTCGGGAGCGATATTTTTTTTGCTGTTGGAGAGCCCATTCAACTGACAATAATATAATGCAAACGAATGCATGCCGCTGATTTACACCACAGTGATGTAAATGAGCCCCTGAGTTTTCCTTGACCCGGCAGCTGGATGTCCCCATGTCTGTCGGCGTGATGGGAGATTTATGACACCGTTGTGTTTACCGGATTCATTTACTGCCATTTACTTTCGTTCTTCTCTTTTCTTGGAAGCTGTAAAAGGTGATTGCTGCTAATCCAGCTGATACCGCAGAGCTGTGGAGATGTGCGGGGCGTGTGAAGGAGGTTTAGTGTCTTGTGATGGAAAAATAGAGCCCTGTGTATTGTTGACTTACCGACAGTCCCATTCACTTTAATGGGACGGCTGGTGATGCCGCAGTGACACAGCAAGGTGAGGGACGTGGCGGCAGTGGGTGATTGGACGCCCGCTAACAGGCGCCACCATGATGGATCTGAAATGACAGGTGCTCTTTAAATGTAATGCCTTATTCTAGCTGGTAGTTAGAATCTTTAAAGCGGAGGTCCGTCAAATACTGCAGCTGCTGACTTTTTTAAAATAAGGACACTTACCTGTCCAGGGCGCCCGCGATGTCGGCACCCGAAGCCGACCCGTACCTCGGCCCTCTCGGATGCTGCCGCTGCCATTTTCGGTAAGGGAATCAGGAAGTGAAGCCTTGCGTCTCTCACTTCCTGGTTCCCTACTGTGCATGCGCAAGTTGTGATGCGTGATCCGAATAATCCCTGCTGTCTTCTGGGACCCGTGTGTCTCCCAGAAGACATCGTGGGGGGTGGGAAGTGACGTAGATACCCGCAGATAATGCGGCTATCTATGCCCGGAAGTGCGTGCAAATACCTGTATTAGACGGGTATCTGCTCCCCCCTGAAAGGTGCCAAATGTGTCACCGGAGGGGGGGAGGGTTTCAAAAAGCGCAAGTTTCATTATTGGGTGGAACTCCACTTTAATATTTGCAAACAAAATTAAAGGGGTTGTAAACCTTTGTGTTTTTTCACCTTAATGCATCTTTTGCATTAAGGTGAAAAAACACCTTGCAGTGTCCCCCCGTCCCCCCGTTTTTAATTACCTGAGCCCCAAATTTCCGTGGGCGCGATCCTGCGGCTTCTCGGCTCTTCATTGGATAGATTGATATCAGCGCAGCCATTAGCTCTCGCTGCTGTCAATCAAATCCAATGACTGAACCTTTAGTGTCACTTTAAGGTTTCCTATTTTAGAATTATAAGCTGTCAGGTTAGTATAACGGCCATATCAGAACCGATTCAATCCTACAGTTTGTAGTGTACATAGATTTGCAAAACAAATGGGATAAAGGAATTATCCTGAACTTTGTTTTATCTAATGGTTGCTGTGAAATTGTGTGAATGCATCAATGCAGTGCATGTTATCTCCGCTTGCAGAGCTTGAATTCATTGAATGAGTTTACCAAAATGTAAATAGTGCAGAATGTACAGCCTCATGCTAAATAACTAAGCTCCATTTCATGCTGAATAAACTACATTATTAATGCATCCTAAATAGAAAACGATTTTTTAGATAGATTTTTTACTCCAAACGCATTTTATTAAAATAAATGTGAAAAAATAAAAACTATTTAAATCAAACACACCCGATTTTTTTTTTTTGTTTTTTTTATTATTATTATCATTGATTTTTATTGACCCTGGTGTCCGCACACAATGAACCGAATGGTGAGGATAACTCCTATATCTGCTGTTGCAGCAATGTGTGTTCATTCTACGAAGAGAAGAATAATTTGTACAATAATATCCTACAATTCAGATTTGAAGAAAATTGGAGTGAAAAAGAGATTGTAATGTGTATGATGAGCTTTGGAAGAATCTTTGTCTGCTGCTCACATTCAGAGGTGTCCAGAAATTGCACCTTTCTAGTGATTTGCTCACTAGTGGTACTTGTGTGTCTGCAATATTGTATAGGGCTCAGTATTCTCCGCATATTATTGTACCTGGAAAGTCTTTTCATTTTTATCTGTAATAATTTAAATGGCAGCAAAATGAATCATCATTTTTAAATGTGTAATACTATACTGCCATCTAGTGGCTGATTATGACCTTTACAGGTCATTATCTCATATGTCTTTTATAATAATGGGGTATCTTACTTTTGTGTGCACGCTTTTTTTTTTTTTCACTCCTGTCATAGGTCCTGGGGCCAAAAGGCTGGTGTTCTGCCGATATAGTTCCTCCTATCGATATGGTTCCCCCTTGACTGCGCAGGTGCAATCCGAGCCGACGGAAATCACCGAACCTGATCAGCTGTTTTCAGGTGTACCCGCCAGAGGTGGGGGACTCGAGTCACATGACTTGACTTAAGTCAGACTTGAGTCACCTGTTTGAGGACTTGCGACTCGCTTGACAGAATTCAATAAATGACTCGACTTGACTTTGACTTGTCACTTATGACTTGCGCCTTGACTATATGACTTGCAATGACTTGGCACCACTAACCGCAAGCCGCCGTCTGCCTACCTGATCAGCGTGTCATGCAGACAGACGGCGGCCATTGCAGTGTTCAAAAGCCGCGCCTCCTCGTCTGTGATAGGCGCAACACTCCATTTCACAGCAGGCAGTGTTCAGCCTATCACGGACATCCTCTTATCCTCGTCTGTGTTATGAGGATGAGCGGATGTCCGTGATAGGCAGAACACTATGCTGGGAAATTGAGTGTTCCGCCTATCACAGACGAGGAGGAGGCGCGGCTTTTGAATACTGGAATGGCTGCCGGGATGCCGCCGATCAGGTAAACGGCTGACGGGCACAGTGAGGCACAGTGAGACACGGGCACAGTGAGACACGGGCACAGTGAGGCATGGGCACAGTGAGGCATGGGCACATAACCAATATTATTTATTGTTATCCCTCCTATTATTTTTATACAGTATGGGGTAGATCAGTATTTTGATTTGTGACTTGACCAAAATAAATGACTTGACTTCTAGCAGGGACTCGACTTGACTTGCTTGCTTTTCGTTACAGTAACTTGCTTGAGACTTGAAGGTTAAGACTTGAGACTTGATTGTGACTTGCACATGTGTGACTTACTCCCATGTCTGGTACCCGCCCCTCAGTTGTTGTTGCAACAGGTCCAGGGCGACGTGGACTTCGCTGTAAGTGGCCAGTCGGCCTCACGTCCTCGCTTCGCCCGGCTTCTTGGCTCTTTTTTTTAACATGCTTCAAGTCCATGGGGATGGTAAGGAATGAGCCTGGATGTCAGAAGTGTAGCACCACCACTGTTCAGGACACCGTTCCTTATTATAATTGAATTTCTACCCATCCCCCCCCCCCCAGCCGCACATGTGCCGTGTACACCTGAAGAACAGCTGATCAGGTTCAGAGATTTCCGTGGGCTGCGCCTTCGCAGTCGAGGCCAGACCCTATCCGGGGAACTAGCTCAACAAGACACCGGCTTTAGAAAAAGCGCTGCACAAACTGTTGCCGCTATATAAATCCTAAATAATAGAAAACGTGTTGTACTGTGGTTGCTAGTAATGCCATCTAGTGGCTGATTTTGGCCTTTTACAGGTCATTTTCTTTGTCTTTTCTTTGTCTTTTCTTTGTCTTTTCTTTGTCTTTTCTTTGTCTTTTCTTTGTCTTTTCTTTGTCTTTTCTTTGTCTTTTCTTTACTTTCATTGTAATGGGGTGCCAAAAATTGCACCTTTCTAGTGATTGCTCACTAGTGGTACTTATGTGTTGTCAGTGGTGTTAGCAGTACTGTCCTCACTAAGACGTTCATTGGCCAGTAGCTCAACCCCAAGAGAAGGATGGTTGGCAGTCCCAAGACCTAGGTGTCGGGGTGGGGGGGGGTTGTGTACCAATTCCTGGTTAGAGAGAGAGACTTTTGTGACATCTTTATACTTGTGTGTTACGTTTATTTTGCTTGTTTTCTCACCAGAGTTACCTGTGGATGATTTACATAATCTGCATATGTTAATGAGGTTTTGATATGTAAAAACAACAACAAGGAGAAAAAATTTAAAGGGGAGTTCCAAACTTTTTTATGTTTATTAAAAGTCAGCAGCTACAAAAAGTGTAGCTGCTGGCTCTTAATAAACAGAAACTTACCTGTTCCACTGTCCAGCGACGCAGCCGAACAGAGCTCCGCTCCTCTCCCCCCCTCCCTCTCCGCCGACGCCTCCATTCTAACTGTGGGCACCCGGCCGTGACAGCTATCGGCTTCACGGCCGGGCACTCACTGCGCATGCGCGAGCGGGGCTGCGCAATCTGAGTGGACAGACGATCGCCTGGGACCTGTCACGTGTCCCAGGTGATCGCCTACAGGGAGGGGGCTACCAAAAGGCGATATGACGAGTCGCCTAAGCGGTCCCTGGGCGGAAGGAGGAAGTGGGACAGGAAGTCCCACTCCTACTGAAGCCCCCACTCCCCCCCCCCCCCCCCAAAAAAAATTGCATGCCAAATGTGGCATGTAAGGGGGCGAGGAGTGGTTTAAGCGGAAGTTCCACTTTTGGGTGGAACTCCGCTTTAATAGATGGAAAGATGAGAAAATGACTGACTGAAGTTCTGCTTTAAAGTGATATTAAGGCCTCATGCCCACGGGCGTTTTTTCAGCCGCGTTTTTGAGCGTTTTTTTACAGCTTAAAAACCCCTGTCCATGTTAGTTTATAGCTTCATGCCCACCTAGGCGTTTTTGAGCTGTAAAGAGCATAGGCGTTTGTAAGCTGTAAAAAAAAAAACAGGACCAGTGCGTTCCTCAGCGTCAGAATTAGGCAGAAAAAAACGCGCAAAAACGCGCACTAACGCGCAAAAAACGCGCACTAATGCGCGGTCGCGTTTTTAGCTCCGACGTGTTTTTTTTTCAAAAAAAAAAATAAAAAATTTACAATAACATGGACAGGCGTTTTTAAGCTGCAAAAAACGCAGCTGTAAAAACGCCAGTGGGCATGAGGCCTAAAGGTTGAAGTTTTTTTTTTTTTTTCAAAATAACAAACATGTCATACTTACCTCCACTGTGCAGTTTGTTTTGCACAGAGTGGCCCCGATTCTCCTCTTCTGGGGTCCCACAGCAGCTCTCGTGACTCCTCCCCGCATTAGATAACCCCCTCTGGAAAGCTCTCTCCCGAGGGGGTTACCTTGCGGGCGCGCTCCCGTGTCATACACTTGGCGTCCATAGCCGCCGAGTGTGTAACTCGGCCCCGCCCCCGGCACCCATGTCATTGGAAATTCTGGGCACAAGTAAGTAAAACCCAGGGGGCCGGACACTGCAAGGTGTTTTTGACATAAATGCATAGGATGTATTAAGGTGAAAGAACATGTAGGTTTACAACCCCCTATAAGGACTTATTTCGCTACATTTAAATGAACTGCACTCTGCGTCTGTTTTCCTGAATAGTGACAACGCAGAGACTTTGTTTCAATTGTGCTAATATTTGGAGTTGATTAATTTACACAGGAAGATGATTTCTCAGTCGTTCTTCAAATTGTGAATACCGTGTGGCACGGTCTGTTTTATTAGTATGTATACTTACCTAGGTGGATGCAGCATCAGTTTCCTGCCGGCTCTAAGATTGAGTTCCTGGGATCAAAGACCGCTGATCGCTTGGAGCTCCACGAGAAGAGAGTCACCGGCTCTCTGCTCTGACCCCAAATTCCCAGCGTTCTTCAGCAGACAACCGCTTCAGTCCGCTGTCTGCTGAAAACCGGTCACAGGAGTGCAGAAGGAAGTGCCTTCCTCTGGATCAACTGTGGGTATAGAATTGGGTATATGGGATTGTACGATATAGATATAGATATATAGATTTTTTTTTAATGGTTGAACTGGATGGACTTGTGTCTTTTTTCAACCTGACTTACTATGTAACACTCCTGTGATCTTTAGAAGTAAAGCCAAACAAGCTCCCCGCCCCCCCCCCCCCCTACCTCTCCTCTAACACATCAAGGGATTTATGTAGAGTAAGACGTGTTTAGAGAACATTAAAGGGGTTGTAAACCCTTGTGCATCCTATGCATTAAGGTGAAAAAACACCTTGCAGCGTCCGGCCCCCCCGTTTTTACTTACCTGAGCCCCTAATTTCCGTGGGCGCGTCCCCACCGTCGCTCTCTCCACGGCTTCTTGGCTCTTCATTGAATAGATTGATAGCAGTGCAGCCATTGGCTCCCGCTGCTGGCAATCAAATGCAATGACGCAGCCACCGGGGTTGGGGCCGAATCATTCACTCGGCGTCTATGGACGCGGAGTGTATGACATGGGAGCGCGCCCGCAAGGTAACCCCCCTCGGAAAGAGCTTCCCAGAGGGGGTTGTTTATTACGGGGAGGAGCCGCGAGAGCTGCTGTGGGACCCCAGAAGAGGAGGATTGGGGCCACTCTGTGCAAAACGAACTGCTATACATGTTTGTTATTAAAGGTTTGTGTTTTATTTTTTTTAAATATCACTTTAAACCTATGACATTATAGTACAGTATAAGGAATGAAATCGCCATCGGTGTAAAACTTTCCCGGCGGAGTCAGTCAAGTCCTATTTTATAAGATGGCATTATTGTACTTCAGATAAAAGGCGGTTTATTTCCATGTGCAATGTTGTATATGGCTCTGTGTATATTAATGTCCCTCAAAAGTGTTTTCATTTTTATCTAATAAATTGTATGGCAGTGAAGTGAATCCTCATTCTTAAATGTGTTCTATTTTATATACTGCCATCTAGTGGCTGATTTTGGCCTTTACAGGTCATTATCTCATGTATTTGTTTTTTTACTTTCATTATAATGGGTGCCAAAAATTGCACCTTTCTAGTGATTGCTCACTAGTGGTACTTATGTGTTGTCAGTGGTGTTAGCAGTACTGTCCTCACTAGACGTTCATTAGTCAGTAGCTCAACCCTAAGAGAAGGATGGTTGGTGGTCCCAAGACCTAGGTGGTGGGGTGGGGGGCTGTGTACCAATTCCTGGTTACAGAGAGACGTGTGTGACACCTTTTTTATATATTTGGGTTTATTTTGCTCCTTTTTTTTATATATCCCATAAGCCTATTTATTTTACATTACTGTCTGGAAGTTAAACGGGTGATTTTATTTTAAATACATTTTTACAGAATTGTTTTCTCATCAGTTTCTTGTGGATTATTTACATAATCTGCATATGCTAATATTGTTTTTATATGTAAGGCCCCTTTCACACTGGGGCGGGGAAGTGCGGTGGCGGTATAGCTACAGCCGCGGTTTGCGGGCGCTATTACCGCTGTGTCCTATTGATTTCAATGGGAAGGAGCGGTATACTCACTGCTCCAAAGATGCGGCTTGCAGGAGATTTTTTTTTCTCCTGCCAGCGCATCGCCTCAGTGTGAAAGCCCTCGGGCTTTCACATTGAGAATTCTGGGGCAGGAGTATTTCAGGCGTTATTTATGCGCTATTTTTAGCGCTAAAACGCCTGAAATGCGCCTCAGTGTGGTGTATTGCCAGGTTAGGATGTCTCTTCGAATGTTGTGTCCTGTCTGTTATGCTCCAGACAAATACAACCCCCATCTCTGGGAATCAAATATCATACCATCGCTTCATAGAAAGCCAAACCTTGTTTTTCCATTTGTTTTTTGATAGAATAGGGAATGGTTAACACAAGAGCTGCACGCTTTTGGCTAAAATGAGAATCACAAATTTTTGTTGCTTAGAATAAAGATCATGATTCTCGCAGTGCATCTTTCACATTACAAAAATGTTTTTAACTAGCTAACTTTATTGTTTTTTTTTTTGTTTTTTTTCAATTAAAGTGTATTTTTTTTTTTAAATGCATTTGAAAGAATGCTGCGCAAATACGGTGCGACAAAAAATATTGCAACAACCACCATTTTATTCTCTAGGGTCTCTGCAAAAAAAATATATATATCATGTTTGGGTGTTGTAATTTTCTAGCAGAAAATAATGATTTTTACTTGTAAGCAACAAATGTCAGAAAAGGTTTGGTCTTTACATGGTTAACCCTCCCTCATTTACACGCCGGAGATCTTTCCATTGATGAAAGAATGAAAAGATACTTTGTTTCTACTTATTCGCATGTTGTGATAAAACTTGGCAGGTTGCCTGGATTTTTATTTATTTTTTCCCAGCTGTGAGAACTCTGTGGAAAGAATCATGAAATGCTGTTTTGAAGATCGGGAAGGGAAAAAGGTTGCGATTTCGATTCTTAACGATTAATCGTGCGGCTCTAGTTAAAGTCCCGCCCACCGTGGCCGTGTATCCAGGTCTTGGGGGGGAGGGCGGTCTTCCTGAGCTTGACCTCTATGACTGGCTCTCACAGGGGTCACATGATTTTGAGTACATCCCGCTGGCTCCCAATCATAATCAGAGACCAGCAGCTGTTGGTGACAGCTCGGTCATTGTGCTGGGACATGCAGTGAACTCACACTTGGTACAGAAACCTCAGCCGCCATAGACACATATATGCGGAATGCAGGTGTTAAGGCCCGCCCCCTCCTTGTTGCCACCCATATGGGCTATGTCCCCAGTGCCCAACCTGCGGCCCTTAGGTATATGATGTGTGAACCTCGGCAGTCTGTTGTGGGAACATTGATTGGGGTGACAGTATTGATCTACTAACCTCATGTAACATCTTCCCAGCTAACAATGTATCCTGTCCTCACTCTCTGACCCTCATTTCCTCTATTAGATCTGCAGTCTCTGACAGTCTTCTCAAGCATTTACATCCCCATTTACATCCCTTGAACATTATGTGTGGCCCTTTGGCGATGTCAGGGGCCACATTTGAGGACTCCTTTAGCTCATAGGATGGCAACCACTACGTTAGGTGGTCGGCAGGAGGTTAACTCTCCTGTGTGTGGGGGTTTTATTTATTTTTTTAGTCTGTCTTTCTTTGGGGAGATCTTTTTGCTTCTTGTTCCCACAAGACACAACATGCACATCATTAGACCAGGAAGTTCACCATGGTGTACGGGTACGTTGTTGTGTTTTGAATGCTTTTAAAGCGGAGGTCCGCCTGGGGGAAAACAAATTAAGCCAGCAGCTACAAATACTGTAGCTGCTATTCTTTTACTATATGGACACTTACCTGTCCAGGGGGCTCACGATGTCGGCACCCCAGCCGATCTTCGGATTGACTGTCAGGTGCAGATGCCGCCATTCGAGGTAAGGGAACCCGGCAGTGAAGCCTTTTGGCTACAGCGAATCGCGCTGCGCTTTATGATTGGCCTGGCGGCGGGGTAAGGGGTGGTGGGAACTCCTGAGGGACATCTCCCGGAAGTGAGGCCTGTCAAAAAACAGGTCACCCTTGAAAGGAGCCAATTGTGACACCGGAATGGGGGGGGGGGTGATAGAAGCAATTAAACGGAAGTTCCACTTTTGGGTGAAACACCGCTTTTAAGTGCAGAGGAGGGATTTAGCAACTTTTAGACACCAGAACTCTCCATAAAGAGTACCCTTTTCTTATCACTTTTATTGCTGTCACAAGGAATGTAAACATCCTGGGTGACGGCAAGAAAATAAAAAGGGCCCCTCGGTCCTCCTGCACAAAGGCGAACGCATGCAAAAAAGCCATCGTCCCACTCATGTGAGGTATCACCACAAGTGGGGGATCGTGGCCAGTAATTCTATCACCAGACCTCCTGTGTAAATCTAAAGTGATAATCTGTAAAGGCTTTTAAAGCGTGGCCTATGTATGTATAGTAAAATAGTATGTATGGCCTTCTGGCTGGATGGTGTAAGTGCTGTCCTTGTTGGCGATCCGGTTGGAGGAGCTGGCTAATCCCTGTTTCTGAGCGGGGTGCGGCCATGCAAATCCGCTGGGTTGATGGGAGTCTGGAAGGGCTAGTATCGGTGGAGGCTGTATGCAGGGGCAGCTCTCCCTGAGAAAACCTTGAAGGGCTCTCTATCAGCGGGACAGAGGGCTGCACTGACCAGTCGGGGGTCGGATAGGAGCCGAAAAAGCCCATGGTGCATGTGCCCTTGGAGTGGCAGTCCAAGGGTGCCAGACGATCACATGTGAGGGTCACATTGATATATGGCACCGCGGTCACTGCACCATGTCACACCTTTTTAGCACCTGCCTCCTGGGCCGGGCCTTTTGGCTAGGACCGGAGGAATTTTTTATTCCTGGCCGGAGGGCCTGGCCATTGTATAGCACAATGGCCACTTTTCACTCTCCCACCTTCCTTCTCCCCACTTTCTTTTTATTTATCCCCGTGTGTGTCACTTTTTTGTATTTTTTTGTTTGGTGTTCACGTTTGTCACAGTGTGTTTAGTAGGGTGTAGGTCCTCGGGCCTGCCCTGAACGACTTGGGAGTAGATGGACATGGTCTTCTGGCCTGGTTCGCCTGCTCTCATGGGGTCTCCCTTCGGGGGAGCCCTACCTAGTACTTGGGTGGGTCTGTTTCGGCAGACCCTCCAGAGAAAGGGGTCCGTCTGGTTTCGGCCAGTCGGACCACGTGATGTACCTCAGTCCCCGTCAGGAGCCTAACGCCCCGGGGGATCAGGGTAAGGTCCTTCCTAGTGGAGGACTAGTGTTACACCCGTTGCACGTTTTGTGTTTCACTCTTTATGTGTGTGCACTTTTTTTGGCACCGGGTGGAGTTTTTGGGTGTGTTTCACACGCCATGGGCTTTTCAAAAAAAAAAAAAAGTATGTATAGTAAAATGTACATCGTGTATCGCTGTTGCACGGACGTGTGCAATTTTAAAGAGTGACATATTTAGTATCTGTTGACTCGGCATAGCATCATCTTTTATAAAGATATTATTATTTTATGTTTTTTTGCATTAAAATTTTAAAAGTATATTTTTGGCCAAAAAAAAACAAAAAAAAAACGGGCAAATATCGTGTGACAGAAAAAAACAATTGCAATACAGACCAATTTATTCTGTAAGGTCTCTGCTTTTAATTAAAAAAAATAATCGAGAGAGAGATTATTACATGTAAACAAAAAGTGTCAGAAGTTGCCTGGACAGGAAGTGGTTAATTCTTTCAGCAATAAATTACACAGCAGCTTAGCGAATCCTCGCTTGAAATGTGTTCTATCATGTCCTGCATTGTTAGTAAATGATGTACTGCCATCTAGTGGTTAAAACGTGATCTCTCATCATGTGATGTTATACTACCCTCTGGCGGCTGCTCATTATCTCTTATGTCTTTTCTTTACTATTATCAAAAAAGTGGGTTCCAAAAATTGTACCTTTCTAGCGATTGCTCACTAGTGGCACGTATGTGTTGTTTGTTGGCGTTAGCAGTACTGCCCTCACTAGACGTTCATTGGCCAGTAGCGCACCCCAAGAGAAGGATGGTTGGCATTTGAAATTATTTGAATTTTGGTGGGAAATTCGGAAACCTGTTCCACCTTATGGTGATTTTTTTTTTTTTGTATATCCTTCAAATACCTCCTGTATGATCGTACGTATCATTAGGTGTATCCTCTGTCATTTCTGATGCTGTTTGGGGTTGTTAACATGCTTTCTTTAGTATTTTATTTAGCTGAAAGTGTAGAAAATGCTTTCTACCCATAATGCACTTGTGTGGGTCATTTGCATATTCAGCCTTTATAACTTGCTGGAGTGTTGTGTTTTGTTTATTGTCGCTTGTCTCTTGAATTGTGATTTGCATTCATGAAGTGTCACAAAATTTTAACGTTTTTTTAACTCTTCATCTTCCAGGTGGTGTTGCTGGGAATGGATATTTTATCAGCTTTAGTTGCACGGTTGCAAGATCGCTTCAGATCCCATATCGGTACAGGTAGGGGCATTGCCTTACACCCAAAATTTATTTTTCTATTACTATTATTAAAAAGAAATAAATAATAATAAAAAAACCTCTATATATATATATATATATATATATATATATATATATATATATATATATATAAAATTGTATTTTTATTTTTCAGTTTTTATGCGAAAAAGTTTATATTTAAACATGTAATTAATATACACTGACAAGAAAAAGTATTTGAACCCCTTGTGGTCATTTTCCCATGAAATGTGATCTCATCTAAGTCACAACAATAGTCACACACAATGGGGTGGGGGGGGGGGGGGGGGGGGGGAAGGGGTTTTACTAAAACTGGAGCATGCAAAATCTGGTGCAGCTCTGCATAGAAACCAATCAGCTTCAAGTGTGTGTGTTTTTTTTTTTTGCCAAAGCTTAAAGCGGAGGTCCACCCTGAAAAAATCTTTACACTAAAAATCCTAAAAAATAAATAAATAGAAAAAAAAATAATTTTTATACTCGCCCTAAATGCCTGTTGCTATGCGGAAGTCCCCTAATCTGCCTCTAATGTTCCTCTTCGCCGTCCGCGGTGGGTCTCCTTCCGCTTCCTCTTCTGGTTAATGGGGCACGCTGCCCTCTGGGAACTGTGTGTATCCCAGGAGGCAAGCCGCCCACTCACAAAGCGCCGTGTGAGTGGCTTCACTGCCTGTTTCCCTTACTCAGGATGGAGGAGCCGGGACCTGCCAGCAGCGATCGATCGCCGTGGCGGGACCGACATCGCGGGCGAGTAGGACAGGTAAGTGTCCTTATTAAAAGTCAGTAGCTACACTGTTCGTAGCTGCTGACCTTCTTTTTTTTTTCTTTTTTTTTTTTTTTATATTGTGGCTGCACCTCCGCTTTAAGGCTCCATGCACACTGGACGCTAAAAAAAAGCTATAAAAAACGCCAGTAGCTTTGCAGGGAGCCTTTCAACGTTTTTTTAGTGTTTTTGCAATAGGGTTTATTAGTGTTTTTCAGTGTTAGCGTTTTTAGCTTTTTTATTTTATTTTTTCAATGGATCCAAAAACGCTGGCCAGCTGTGTTTTTGAGTGGTTATTAGCGTTTTCGGTGATTTGCGGTTTTAGCGTTTTTCCCGCCGAAAAACGACACTTTGAACGCAAATTTCTTGCGTTCAGAAAAAAAGCCCATTACCTCCACTGCTCATTAACGCTAAAAAATGTCCATGTGTGCATGGACACATAGGCTAACATAGAGTGCAGTTTATGGGCTTTTAAAAAAAACGCCCAAACGCCAATAAACTGCAGTTTAAGAGCTTCAGTGTGCATGGAGCCTTAGGCCCCTTTCACACTGAGGCGTTTTTCAGGCATTTTAGTGCTAAAAATAGCGCTGTAAAAACACGTGAAATAATCCTGCCCCAGCATTCTCAATGTGAAAGCCCTGAGGACTTTCACACTGAGGCGTTGTGCTGGCTGCGCGTTGGAAAAAATCCTGCAAGCAGCTTTTTTGGAGCATCTTTGGGGCGCATAAAATAGCGCTGTAAATCCGCCTATCCCCATTGAAATGAATGAGTATCGCTGTAAAAAACGCCCAGAAACTGGGAAGGTCACATGACCGCAGTAGAGTGGAGGATTGTGGGATACCAAGAAATCCTTTTTACCGCTAAAAACGCATAGGCGCTGGCGCTATTTTTAGATCTCTATCTTGATAGATGTAGATATCTCGATCTCTATCACGATAGATGTAGATATCTCTATCTCGATAGATGTAGATATCTCGATCTCTATCTCGATAGATGTAGATATCTCTGTCTAGATAGATGTAGATATCTCCATCTCTGTCTCGATAGATGTAGATATCTTCATCTCTGTCTCGATAGATGTAGATATCTTCATCTCTGTCTCGATAGATGTAGATATCTCGATCTCTATCTAGATAGATGTAGATATCTCTATATGGATAGGGAAAAACGCCAGCTAGTGGGCAGTTTAAAAAAAGTTACAACTCACAGTACCGGTCTGCCGATGATAGCAAATCAGGGCGGCTGGAGAAGTACTGGGACCCTGTGGGTATAGTGCAGAAGGGATGTCCGCTTGGGGGTGGGACCACCTGTTAATCTCCAGTGCCCGTGTACTGTGAGTTCTAACATTTTTGTAAACTGCCCACTAGATAGCGCTTTAATCCCTTTCTTTACTCTGCAACACAGGAGCGGTGAGGCCCCTTTCACACTTGTGCGACTTACTTGTCCTGTGACTTGGGACTGCAAAGTCGCACCCTCATTATTTCCAATGAGTACCATTCATCTCTGTGCGACTTCAAAGTAGTACCTGTACTATTTTGGTCTGACTTTGATGCGAGTTGAGGTCCATAGGCATCAAGTTTACACGGGCATTTCCTGAAATTGCGCGACTTTGAAGTCGCGGTAGTGTTAAAGGGGCCTTTGCAGAGCGATTTTTGCACCCATATATTTTGTATCGACGCAAATCGCACTGCAAAGTATAGTTTTTGGTATCGGGAGCATTTAGGCGAGTACCAATACTTGCACAAATGCTTGGTATCGACACACGGATACTAGTGTCAGTGCATCCCTAATCTACATGTTATCACTGTTCCCACAATGCCATAAATAGTTTCCTTTCTCTTGAAATATAATGGTGGAGCCATGTAAACTATTCTATTATGCTTCAGGGGTCTGCAGTCCATACAGAAGCACTGATATAGGCTGACCAACAATACAATTAAGCCAACCGATCTATAAAGGTACTAAACAAATTTGCATAGCTCCACCCACTTGCCTCAACCACTTGTGTACCGTTTTACGTTTACCATTGATGGACAGGTGACCCTATAGTTACCATGTCCTGATAATAGCTGGGCACACAGCGTTTACCCGACAGATCAGCCACCCAAAGGGCCGGCCATTGTGTTGCACAATGGCCACTTTCACTTCTCCCACCTTCCTTCTCCCCACTTTCTATTTATTTTCCCCCCTTGTTTGTCACCTTTTTGTATTTTTTTTTGTTTGATGTTACACTGTTTTGTCACTGTGTGATTTGTAGGGTGTAGGTCCTCGGGCCTACCCTAAAAGTCTTGGGAGGGGGGTGGACATGGCCTTTTGGCTTGATTCGCCCTTTCTCATGGGGTCTCACTTTTGGGGGAGCCCCACCAAGTACTTAAGTGAGTCTGTTTCGGCAGGCCCTCCAGAAAAAATGGGTCAGTCTGGTTTCGGCCAGACGGGCCTAGTGTGTACCCCAGTCCCCGTCTGGAGCCTAATGCCCCGGGGGATCAGGGTAAGGTCCTTCCTAGTGGAGGACAAGTGTAACACCCGTTGCATGTTTTGTGTCCCTCTTTATGTGTGTGCACTTTTTTTTGGCACCGGGTGCAGGTTTTTGGGTGCGTTTTCACACGCCACTCACTGGCTTTTCGAAAGAAAAAAAATCTGTCGGATGATCGCTGTGTACCCAGCTGTCATTGGATGGACAGACACTGTGCCCAGCCAATCTGAGTGGCTGGCTGGATACGGTGTAATCACTGTGATTGGGGACAGGGCCAAGCTGCACTGGTGCGTGTGTCGATAGACACACAAAGTGCTGCTCGGGATTGTGTGCCCTCCTATGATGGCACATGGAGAAGAGGGGGAGCCCATGTTTATCATAAAAAAAAAAAAAAAAAAAAAACCTTTACAACTGCTTTATTTGATAGCAGTCAGAAGTGGACTGTGAGTGCTATCACTCCTGTCAGCAGTCCTTGTCCTCGCACTTCGAGAGTCTCAGGGCTGTCTGTTCAGCAACCCTTCACTCCTGAAACATCTGTGACTGATGTTTTTTGGGGTTTGCTGCAGGATAGAGCTGGGTGATTTTCTCCAAAAAAAATACGTAATTCACGATTCAAGTTTTTTTTTTTTTTTTGATGGACACCGCGCCGGTCCTGAGGAGCTGCGGGCAGGAGTTTTTAGGCGAGGCTGCGGCTTCGGCCTAGTCCATGGCGTCCGGCCTCGCATACTAGGCCAAAGCCGCGGCCTCGCCTAAAAACTCCTGTTAGCAGCTCCTCAGGACCGGCGCGGTGTCAGCGCCGGCCCTGGTGAAAAAATAAATAAATAGATTTGCTGAAAATTTGAAACGATTTGACCTCTCGACTCGATTCAAGATTTAAATAGATTTTTTTTCCCCAGCCCTACTGCAGGAATACATTCAGGCTGTAAATCATAACACATTGTATCAGATCAGAAATGTTTGTCTCCATCTTCCTTTTCTCTTTGTATTTCCAGTCCTGCCAAATCTGATCGATCGATTAGGTGGTGCAAAAGATTCAGTCCGAGAACAAGATCAGGCCCTGCTGCTGAAGATTATGGAGCAGTCAAGCAACCCGCAGGTAATTCTGAAAGTCTGGTCTCACTTTTGTGTGCTGAGCAATTTCTCATTATTTGTAATGTTTTATAGCAGCACCATATTCTGTAAGTAGAGCTGCCACGACGCGTCAACGTAATCGCTTACGTTGACTACAATATACGTTGACGTGCGTGAAAGGCGTCGATGCGTCACACGTTGAGAGTTGCAGGTCAATACACCCCCACCGCGGCTTTCAGCGCGTTGCTTCTCTCCCACACACAATCACCACTGACTGTCCCCTATCCTCCTCCAGTCCCCATCCGCCTTCTCCATGCTGCTCCGTGTCTCCCTCTCTCCTCCGCGCAACTGTCCCCCTCTCTTCTCCGTGTCCCCCTCTCTTCTCCGTGTCCCCCTCTCTTCTCCGCTGTCCCCCTCTCTTCTCGTCCGCTGTCCCCCTCTCTTCTCGTCCGCTGTCCCCCTCTCTTCTCGTCCGCTGTCCCCCTCTCTTCTCGTCCGCTGTCCCCCTCTCTTCTCGTCCGCTGTCCCCCAGCAAGTCACAGCTGAAGGAAACCTGAAAATTAATAAATAAACTGGGGCAATAAAAATAAGTATACTCACCTCTATGCTGCAGCTGTCCACATCGGCAATGAGAACGGAGTGATCGCATGACTGCTGATGGCTCAGTTCTCGATCTGACTGGTGACTGCCAATTTCAGTACTGGAATTACCGCTTGCGGGGCTGCAAAGTTTGTTGTTTTAAAAAAAATGGAAGTAAACAACAAAGGAGAAGCTGCAAAGCATGCTGGGAATCCAAGAGATGGGAAGTTGTGGACAGAGACGGCCAGCCAGACAGGCAGCAATCACAACATCAGTCGCACAAAATCTCCTGCACTTAAAAGTGGTGCGACGGCAGTGGAAATGGCCTAGAATTCCTATGGCTCCCGGTAGATGCACAGGCCTTGCTGCCCTCCAAGGGTCAGGGGACACCCAATGAAAACATTGTAAGCGCCTTTTCACACGTGCGGACCGTATGTCCGTTTTTCATCCATCTGTTTTCGGATGAAAAACGGACATACATGTATCCATATGGGATAGCGGGTGTCAGCGGATGAACATCCGCTGACACCCGAATCTCATCCGTGTCCGCTATGCTCTGTTTCTGCAGACGGAGGAAAATCCTATTTCTCTTTCATCCATGGACGGACACAGCTCCTTTAGTCTTGACAAGTGGGTCATGTTCCGTCTATTAGGAGAGAACTAGGCAGACATGTTAGATATACAAAAACATGTAATTATACCAAAGCTGAACAGCCCCGCCCAGGGGGCGGTCCCTCTGGTCATAACCCCTCACCCTGCACTCGGCAGCTCAGTTTTTTTTTCCTGCTTAGTGTAGGAGAAGGACCTGGCTCCCTAGGGGCCCATTGGTCCTGGAGAACTTTTTTTATTTTTTTATTTTCAAATCTCGCCCTGCCGATCAATGTACTGGAACTTCGGGCGATGCAGTGCCTCTACACATGGTCACAGAGGCTACAGGGGCGTCCAGTCAGGATCCAGTCGGACAACGCCACGGCGGTGGCGTATGTCAACCATCAAAGAGGAACAAGAAGCTTGGCTGCAGCATCGGAGGTAACTCGCATCCTGCAGTGGGCAGAAAGGAGCGTGCCGGCTCTATCGGCCGTATACATTCCGGGCGGAGAAAACTGGCAGGCGGACTACCTAAGTCGCCAGATGCTGGACCAAGGAGAATGGTCGCTAGACTCTGACGTGTTTCAACTCCTTTGCCTAAAATGGGGCACTCCAGACGTGGATCTCCTGACTTCTCGACTCAATCGGAAGGTATTGAGGTTTGTGGCCAGGTCAAAAGATCCCTGGGCGGATGCAGCGGTCGCGTTGGTGGCCCCGTGGGGACAGTATCGGCTGATCTATGCTTTTCCCCCACTGAAACTTCTTCCTCGTCTGCTCCGCAGAGTGGAGACCGAGGGGATTCAGGTAATCCTAATTGCCCCAGATTGGCCTTGGTGTCCCTGGTACGCCGACCTTCTGTCGCAAGGTCCCATACTTCGTCCTGCTTTACAGTCGCTGGCTTTAACGGCATGGCTATTGAAAGCCAGGTACTAAGGGACAGATGCCTGTCGGATTCAGTAATTTCAACCATGCTGAGGGCACGGAAGTCATCTTCTCGGAAGATCTACCATCGCACGTGGAAGGCCTACATCTCTGTGTGCGGAGATGGAGTTGCATCCACGGGAATATTCGGTTTCCAGGATCCTGCTGTTTCTACAGCGTGGAGTGGATCAGAAACTTGCCTTAAGCACCATTAAGGGGCAGATTTCAGCCTTGGCTGTTTTCTTTCAATGACCCCTGGCGGCTCATTCACTGGCGAGTACGTTTGTGCAAGGGGTCCGACATGTGGCTCCTCCGGTTCGACCACCACTACCTCTGTGGGATTTGAATCTGCTGCTCTCGGTACTTCAGAAACCTCCCTTTTGAGAACATCAGAGAGATTTCTCTTTTGACACTCTCTCAGAACGTTGCCTTTCTGGTGGCCATTACATCCGTCAGGAGGGTTTATGAGTTGGCGGCCTTGTCTTGCAAGTCCCCTACCATAAGGATAAAGCGGTGCTACGCCCGCAGCCTTCGTTTCTTCCGAAGGTGGTTTCGGCTTTTCATCTGAATGAGGACATTGTACTTCCATCCTTGTGTCCTCAGCCGTCGCATCCCAAAGAGGTTGCGTTTACATTCCTTAGACGTGGTCCGAGCTCTGCGGGTGTACTTGTCTGCTACGGCTCCGTTTCGGAGGTCAGACTCAGTGTTTGTGTCGGTGACTGGTCCAAAGAAAGGCCTGGCGGTCTCGTCGGCCACCATTTCTTGGTGGTTCAGGCAGATTGTGATTCAGGCTTATGCCCTTAAAGGGCGGGCGCCTCCCTTTTCTGTCACGGCGCATTCGACCAGGGCGATTGGTGCCTCCTGGGCTTTTCGACATCAAGCCTCTGTCTCACAGGTGTGTAAGGCGGCGACCTGGTCGTCCGTTCACACCTTCACTAAGTTTTACAAGGTTGATGTGCATGCATCTGCGGATGCTTGCTTCGGCCGCAAGGTTTTGCAGGTGGCTGTTTAAGGTTGCATCTCCTCCGTTGAGGAGCTCCTGTTTGTTTGGGGTGAAGTTTTTTTGATTGCTGTTCCCACCCCTCGTTTTTTTGACACTGCTTGGGGACGTCCCACTTGTCAAGACTAAAAGAGCTGTGTCCATCCATGGATGAACGCGAAAATAGTATTTTTGTACTCACCATAAAATCCTTTTCTCTGAAGTCCATGGACGGACACAGCACCCACCCCTCCTGTTTGAGTTTGTACTGCTTTTTGACGAACTGAGCTGCTAAGTGCAAGGTGAGGGGTTATGACCAGAGGGACCGCCCCCTGGGCGGGGCTGGTCAGCTTTGGTATAATTACATGTTTTTGTATATCTAACATGTCTGCCTAGTCCTCTCCTAATAGACGGAACATAACCCACTTGTCAAGACTAAAGGAGCTGTGTACGTCCATGGATGAAAGAGAAAAGGATTTTACGGTGAGTACAAAAAAACTTTTTTTTTTTTTTCTATCCGTCATCGGATCGGAGGAACACGGACAGACGTTCCGTGTTCCTCCGATCCCCCCCATAGAGGAGAGCGGAGATCTGACTGGTCCGTCTCTGTACGGTGTGCAGAGACAGGCTAGTCATCCGCCGGCTCAGCAGGGAACAACGGAGCGATCCCCGCTGAGCAAGCGGATGTTTAAGCAACGGATCCTCACGGGATCCGCCTGTGTGAAAGGGCCCTAAAAGAACGAATAGAGGGCGCACCAACCTTGCGCTTTTACCAAAGTGGTATTTATTGAAATCAAAAAGAAGGAAACATACTCACAAACAAGTGGATGATAAAAGAATATCAGAGCAGCCAGGACCGTGTCCAGCACGACGGAGAACCTTCCAGATGGTTAACACGTTTCGAGGAGAGATCCCCCTCTTCCTCAGAGCCCCTCGAAACGTGTCGGGTATCTGGGAGGTTCTCCGGCGTGCTGGACACGGTCCTGGTGATCTGGTTGCCCTGTGTTCTTTGTGGACTTCAAAATGCTTTTTCATCATCTTCTTACTTGTGAGTATTTTTTTCTTCTTTTTGAGGCCAGATGCGGCCCTTTGCTTGCTTTTAATTCGACCCTTGGGGTCATAACCCCCCCCCCCCTCCAGCTGACACAAATGAAGGGGCACAATTCCTCCCACTAATATCAATGGTGGGGCACAATTTCTTCCAGTGACACCAACAATGGGACCTTATGACATTAATGATGAGGCACTATTCCTCCCACTGACACCAATGATGAGGCACTATTCCTCCCACTGACACCAATGATGAGGCACTATTCCTCCCCTATTCCTCCCACTGACACCAATGATGAGGCACTATTCCTCCCACTGACACCAATGATGAGGCACTATTCCTCCCACTGACACCAATGATGAGGCACTAT
This sequence comes from Rana muscosa, assembly GCA_029206835.1. Lineage (NCBI taxonomy): Eukaryota > Metazoa > Chordata > Amphibia > Anura > Ranidae > Rana > Rana muscosa. The sequence continues at coordinate 488,698,453 of CM055127.1, read as the reverse complement.
TCCTCCCACTGACACCAATGATGAGGCACTATTCCTCCCACTGACACCAATGATGAGGCACTATTCCTCCCACTGACACCAATGATGAGGCACTATTCCTCCCACTGACACCAATTATGAGGCACTATTCCAACCCACTGACACCAATGATGGGGCACTGTTCCTCCCACTGACACCAATGATGAGGCACTATTCCTCCCACTGAAACAAACGATGGGGCATTATATTTTCCCCACTGATGTCGGTGCCTTTTCTACTCTCAATAGCCACAGTCCGGCCCTCCTAACGTTTTTGAAGGACAGTAAACTTGCCCTGTGTTTTAAAGTTTGGAGACCCCCTGCTGTAGGTCATTGCAATTTAAATCGGTAGTAAAGTCTTTGTATTAAAAGAGAAGTACCGTATATACTCGAGTATAAGCCGAGGTACCTTATTTTACCACAAAAACTGGGAAAACTTACTGACTCGAGTATAAGCCGAGGGTGAGAATGCAGCAGCTACTGTAAGTGGAAGAGGGTCAACAATGCCCATTTGCACGCCTCACTGTGCCCATTGCAACCTCACTAAGCCAATTGTCGCTGTGCCATACCTCACTCTGCCCATTGCCACCTTACTGTGCCCATCCTTACTGTGCCCCTAAAATTGAAATTGTACCTGAAATTGAGAGGCTGCGGGTGTCCATTCATTGTTTAAAACTCGCGGTCTCTTCCTGGTCCCTTCCGTGATAGGCGTTTCTAAGCAGACACAGTTCCGCCTATCACGAACGTTCTCTCATCCTCAGTTTCCCAGCAGACACTGTGTTCAGTGTTCTGCCAATCACGGGCGTCCTCTTGTCCGAGGATGAAAAGGCGTCCGTGATTGGCTGAACACAGTGTCTGCTGAGATGGGTGAGGATGAGAGAACGTTCGTGATAGGCGATTCTCAGCAGACACAGTTCCGCCTATCACGGAAGGGACCAGGAGGAGACCACAAGATTTAAACGATGGACGCCCACAGCCTCTCAATATTTTCAGGTACACTGACCCGAGTATAAGCCGAGGGGGGCACTTTCAGCCCCAAAAAAAGGGCTGAAAATCTCGGCTTATACTCGAGTATATACAGTATGTTTGTTTTTTTTCTTTTGCCAGTTTCATACTTCTCTAGGTGGATCGGTCCGATGCTGCATCTGTCTCCCCGTCGCACTTTTGGTCCAGTTTATATTTGTGTATCACATTTCTGTTCAAATCGCATGCAGTTCAGCAGCAGTGCGATTTGAGATTTCATTTTGTAATTGTGCAGGACCCTTTTTTTTTTTTTTTTTCATTGCACCGGAAACGTTTCGCAAACCGATTTTGGGCTGTCGTTGGTGTTACTAAGTTCAGGAGCCTGCATTCACTATATCTGCTCTTCCCAGGAGTCTGCATTCACTATATCTGGTCTCCCCAGGAGCCTGCATTCACTATATCTGGTCTCCCCAGGAGCCTGCATTCACTATATCTGGTCTCCCCAGGAGCCTGCATTCACTATATCTGGTCTCCCCAGGAGCCTGCATTCACTATATCTGCTCTTCCCAGGAGCCTGCATTCACTATATCTGGTCTCCCCAGGAGCCTGCATTCACTATATCTGGTCTCCCCAGGAGCCTGCATTCACTATATCTGGTCTCCCCAGGAGCCTGCATTCACTATATCTGGTCTCCCCAGGAGCCTGCAGTCACTATATCTGGTCTCCCCAGGAGCCTGCGTTCACTATATCTGGTCTCCCCAGGAGCCTGCATTCACTATATCTGCTCTCCCCAGGAGCCTGCGTTCACTATATCTGGTCTCCCCAGGAGCCTGCATTCACTATATCTGGTCTCCCCAGGAGCCTGCATTCACTATATCTGGTCTCCCCAGGAGCCTGCATTCACTATATCTGCTCTCCCCAGGAGCCTGCATTCACTATATCTGCTCTTCCCAGGAGCCTGCATTCACTATATCTGCTCTTCCCAGGAGTCTGCATTCACTATATCTGGTCTCCCCAGGAGCCTGCATTCACTATATCTGGTCTCCCCAGGAGCCTGCATTCACTATATCTGGTCTCCCCAGGAGCCTGCATTCACTATATCTGGTCTCCCCAGGAGCCTGCATTCACTATATCTGCTCTTCCCAGGAGCCTGCATTCACTATATCTGGTCTCCCCAGGAGCCTGCATTCACTATATCTGGTCTCCCCAGGAGCCTGCATTCACTATATCTGGTCTCCCCAGGAGCCTGCAGTCACTATATCTGGTCTCCCCAGGAGCCTGCGTTCACTATATCTGGTCTCCCCAGGAGCCTGCGTTCACTATATCTGGTCTCCCCAGGAGCCTGCATTCACTATATCTGCTCTCCCCAGGAGCCTGCGTTCACTATATCTGGTCTCCCCAGGAGCCTGCATTCACTATATCTGGTCTCCCCAGGAGCCTGCATTCACTATATCTGGTCTCCCCAGGAGCCTGCATTCACTATATCTGCTCTCCCCAGGAGCCTGCATTCACTATATCTGCTCTCCCCAGGAGCCTGCATTCACTATATCTGCTCTCCCCAGGACCCTGCATTCACTATATCTGCTCTCCCCAGGACCCTGCATTCACTATATCTGCTCTCCCCAGGACCCTGCATTCACTATATCTGGTCTCCCCAGGAGTCTGCATTCACTATATCTGGTCTCCCCAGGAGTCTGCATTCACTATATCTGGTCTCCCCAGGAGTCTGCATTCACTATATCTGTTCTCCCCAGGAGTCTGCATTCACTATATCTGGTCTCCCCAGGAGCCTGCATTCACTATATCTGGTCTCCCCAGGACTCTGCATTCACTATATCTGGTCTCCCACAGTATAAATGCTATTATTTTAGTAAATATAAACTGCCAAATACCTTTTCTCATCAGCAGTATATAGCAGTCTTAGGACTTCTATCAGTGTCTGGTTAAAGCTTGTAGGAGGAGTTTTCATTCTCCTCTGACTGTCCTATGAGGCTGCATGACCCCTGACTTTCTGTCTGGACAGTGCCGATTGGCCCTGCGCTGATCACATGTAGCCTCTCTCAAAAAATAAAATAAAAAATTCTACAGCAATACACACCAAACTGAGCATGTGCAAAGTGCCTGCAAGGCTCTGTTCTATCAGGAGATGACTTTGGGACAGTAAAAGAAGGGAAATATCAGAGAAGACAGGATCAAACAGCCTTTTTTACACAATGTAAAGGATTCAGGCCCGGTTCACACTGATGTGCTGTAAATTTTATCAGTTTTTTTGTTTATTCTGAGGTGCGAATTTACCGCGAATTTCAGGAGTTGGACATAGCTGCGATTGATGTTCTAGCCAATGGAATCATAGTGTAAATTTTTTTTTTTTTAACATCCTGTGTACTTACTGGTTTTTGTGGAGAGTAGTGTGGTGGAATTCGCACATATGTGAACCATCAATGCGATTCCAGAACGACTTGCGTTGATGTCTATGGAGACTAAATTCGCAACGCAGTAAAATCGCACAAGACCCTTTTTTAAATCGCATCCGTAGAGGAATCGCAACGCATGTGAACGACCGTCATTGAAAACAATGACTTTATGGATGACATGCGAATTTAGAATGGTTTTGACGCATCGTATTCGGTATGAACTCGCATCCTTGTGAACCAGGCCTCACCCCTTATGTTCCACAGTGAGTAGAACAAGCATGCTTTACTGCATATACAGACTGATCTTCCTGTTGTGGGTTTAGTAACACTTTACACTTAACACACCCGCAGCGGTTCGCATGAATGGAGTGTGAATTTGGTGCGGTGCAGGGAACGCACAGAAATCACGAATTCCGCATCAGAATATTCCTGAGCAAGAACATACTAAGTACATCTCTGTAATACATGCCTAGAAAGTGCTGCAAGTACAGAAAAAGACTTGCTGATCTGCCAGAAATGTCCTAATTTCCTGTTTGAAGTGACAACTTTCTCTCTGCTGCACTGAATTACCAAGCATTGTAGTCTGCCCTGCCCAGTTGTCCCCCTGCTAGACTACAGAACATGTGCCTTGTGTTATTGCGATGAGAACATCCAGAACTCCCCAGCAGGGGGAAATCTGAAAATCTTGCAATTAACTTACCTAAGCGATAACAGACGTCTCTGGGTGACCTCCCCCTCACTCTTTACCTAAAACTTGTGTCCTGACCCAGACACACCATGTGCACTTTGCCTGGCAGTGCTGTGATATGATCCTTGTGATGTTGTCTTATGGTGGAACTTGTATCTCCTTTCAGTATGTCTGGGATCGGATGCTGGGAGGCTTCAAGCACAAGAATTCCGCACCCGTGAAGGGGTCTGTCTCGTCCTTATAGCAACTCTTACCATGTGAGTTTCCTGCCCGTCTGTGTGTCCCCCCCCGTCTGTGTGTCCCCCCCGTCTGTGTGTCCCCCCCGTCTGTGTGTCCCCCCGTCTGTGTGTCCCCCCGTCTGTGTGTCCCCCCCGTCTGTGTGTCCCCCCCCGTCTGTGTGTCCCCCCCGTCTCTGTGTGTCCCCCCCGTCTCTGTGTGTCCCCCCCCGTCTCTGTGTGTCCCCCCCCGTCTCTGTGGTCCCCCCCCGTCTCTGTGTGTCCCCCCCCCGTCTCTGTGTGTCCCCCCCCCGTCTCTGTGTGTCCCCCCCCCCCCGTCTCTGTGTGTCCCCCCCCGTCTCTGTGTGTCCCCCCCGTCTCTGTTGTCCCCCCCGTCTCTGTGTGTCCCCCCCGTCTCTGTGTGTCCCCCCCGTCTCTGTGTGTCCCCCCCGTCTCTGTGTGTCCCCCCCGTCTCTGTGTGTCCCCCCCGTCTCTGTGTGTCCCCCCCGTCTCTGTGTGTCCCCCCGTCTCTGTGTGTCCCCCCGTCTCTGTGTGTCCCCCCGTCTCTGTGTGTCCCCCGTCTCTGTGTGTCCCCCCCGTCTCTGTGTGTCCCCCCCGTCTCTGTGTGTCCCCCCCGTCTCTGTGTGTCCCCCCCGTCTCTGTGTGTCCCCCCCGTCTCTGTGTGTCCCCCCGTCTCTGTGTGTCCCCCCGTCTCTGTGTGTCCCCCCGTCTCTGTGTGTCCCCCCCGTCTCTGTGTGTCCCCCCCGTCTCTGTGTGTCCCCCCCGTCTCTGTGTGTCACCCCCGTCTCTGTGTATCCCCCCCGTCTCTGTGTGTCCCCCCCGTCTCTGTGTGTCCCCCCCCGTCTCTGTGTGTCCCCCCCCGTCTCTGTGTGTCCCCCCCCGTCTCTGTGTGTCCCCCCCTGTCTCTGTGTGTCCCCCCCTGTCTCTGTGTGTCCCCCCCTGTCTCTGTGTGTCCCCCCCTGTCTCTGTGTGTCCCCCCTGTCTCTGTGTGTCCCCCCCTGTCTCTGTGTGTCCCCCCCTGTCTCTGTGTGTCCCCCCCTGTCTCTGTGTGTCCCCCCCTGTCTCTGTGTGTCCCCCCTGTCTCTGTGTGTCCCCCCCTGTCTCTGTGTGTCCCCCCCTGTCTCTGTGTGTCCCCCCCTGTCTCTGTGTGTCCCCCCCTGTCTCTGTGTGTCCCCCCCTGTCTCTGTGTGTCCCCCCCGTCTCTGTGTGTCCGTCTCTGTGTGTGTGTCGTCCCCAGTCTCTGTGTGTGTCGTCCCCGTCTCTGTGTGTGTCGTCCCCGTGTCGTCCCCGTCTCTGTGTCTCCCCCCCCGTCTCTGTGTCCCCCCCCCCGTCTGTCTCCCCCCATCTCTGTGTCTCCCCCCCGTCTGTGTCTACCCCCCCGTCTCTGTGTCTCCCCCCCGTCTGTGTCTCCCCCCCTGTCTGTGTCTCCCCCCCCCCATCTCTGTGTCTTCCCCCCCCGTCTCTGTGTCTTCTCCCCCCGTCTCTGTGTCTCCCCCCGTCTGTGTCTCCCCCCCCGTCTCTGTGTCTACCCCCCCGTCTCTGTGTCTCCCCCCCGTCTGTGTCTCCCCCCCCGTCTGTGTCTTCCCCCCCCGTCTGTGTCTTCCCCCCCCGTCTGTGTCTTCCCCCCCCGTCTCTGTGTCTCTCCCCCCGTCTCTGTGTCTCTCCCCCCCGTCTCTGTGTCTCTCCCCCCCGTCTCTGTGTCTTCCCCCCCGTCTCTGTGTCTACCCCCCCGTCTCTGTGTCTCCCCCGTCTGTGTCTCCCCCCCGTCTCTGTGTCTCCCCCCCGTCTCTGTGTCTCCCCCCCCCCCCGTCTCTGTGTCTCCCCCCCGTCTCTGTGTCTCTCCCCCCCATCTCTGTGTCTTCCCCCCGTCTCTGTGTCTTCCCCCCCGTCTCTGTGTCTTCCCCCCTGTCTGTGTCTTCCCCCCTGTCTGTGTCTTCCCCCGTGTCTGTGTCTCCCCCCCGTGTCTGTGTCTCCCCCCGTGTCTGTGTCTTCCCCCCGTGTCTGTGTCTTCCCCCCGGTCTGTGTCTCCCCCCCCGTGTCTGTGTCTCCCCCCCGTGTCTGTGTCTCCCCCCCGTGTCTGTGTCTCCCCCCCGTGTCTGTGTCTCCCCCCCGTGTCTGTGTCTCCCCCCCGTGTCTGTGTCTCCCCCCCGTGTCTGTGTCTCCCCCCCCGTGTCTGTGTCTCCCCCCCCCCCCCCCGTGTCTGTGTCTTCCCCCCCCCGTGTCTGTGTCTTCCCCCCCCCGTGTCTGTGTCTTCCCCCCCCGTGTCTGTCTCCCCCCCCCCGTGTCTGTGTCTCCCCCCCGTGTCTGTGTCTCCCCCCCCGTGTCTGTGTCTCCCCCCGTGTCTGTGTCTCCCCCCCCCCGTGTCTGTGTCTCCCCCCCCCGTGTCTGTGTCTCCCCCCCCGTGTCTGTGTCTTCCCCCCCGTGTCTGTGTCTTCCCCCCCGTGTCTGTGTCTTCCCCCCCGTGTCTGTGTCTTCCCCCCCCGTGTCTGTGTCTTCCCCCCCCCGTGTCTGTGTCTTCCCCCCCCCGTGTCTGTGTCCTCCCCCCCCCCCGTCTGTGTCTCCCCCCCCGTCTGTGTCTTCCCCCCCCCCCCGTGTCTGTGTCTCCCCCCCCCCCGTGTCTGTGTCTTCCCCCCCCCGTGTCTGTGTCTTCCCCCCCCCCGTCTGTGTCTTCCCCCCCCCCCCCGTGTCTGTGTCTCCCCCCCCCCGTGTCTGTGTCTCCCCCCCCCCCCGTGTCTGTGTCTCCCCCCCCCCCCGTGTCTGTGTCTTCCCCCCCCCCGTGTCTGTGTCTCCCCCCCCCCGTGTCTGTGTCTCCCCCCCCCGTGTCTGTGTCTCCCCCCCCCCCGTGTCTGTGTCTCCCCCCCCCCCCCCGTGTCTGTGTCTCCCCCCCCCCCCGTGTCTGTGTCTTCCCCCCCGTGTCTGTGTCTTCCCCCCCGTGTCTGTGTCTTCCCCCCGTGTCTGTGTCTTCCCCCCGTGTCTGTGTCTTCCCCCCGTGTCTGTGTCTCCCCCCCCCGTGTCTGTGTCCCCCCCCGTGTCTGTGTCTCCCCCCCCGTGTCTGTGTCTCCCCCCCCGTGTCTGTGTCTCCCCCCCCCCCGTGTCTGTGTCTCCCCCCCCCCCGTGTCTGTGTCTCCCCCCCCCCCGTGTCTGTGTCTCCCCCCCCCGTGTCTGTGTCTCTCCCCCCCCCCCCGTGTCTGTGTCTCTCCCCCCCCCCCCCGTGTCTGTGTCTCTCCCCCCCCCCGTGTCTGTGTCTCTCCCCCCCCCCCCGTGTCTGTGTCTCTCCCCCCCCCCCCCGTGTCTGTGTCTCTCCCCCCCCCCCGTGTCTGTGTCTCTCCCCCCCCCCCCCCGTGTCTGTGTCTCCCCCCCCCCCCCCCCGTGTCTGTGTTATCATTCTATCCTTCTACAGCTAGAAATGATCATTTCCTGTTCTGTCTACAGATACGGCGCCAACAGCCTGACTCTGAGTAAGTTTGTACCTCATATATGTAACCTGCTCGGGGACCCCAACAGTCAGGTGAGTCCCGTCACACCCTCTGTTTGTATTGCACAATTCCGTAACTCGTGTCTTTTATTAAATCTCAATGCTTGCTTAGCCAGGTGAGCGATCAGATTTTGGTCTGACGCTTTGTGTGCTGAATTGGTCAGGTAAAGCTGTGCTATTTTTTTTATAGCCTGTAGGAATGGTGAGGGGAGTCGCAAGACAGGAAAGTTGGATGATATGTAGGAAATCTCTTCTGTAGTTCGGGGGGGGGGGGGATTTATGCTAGTAGGGATGATTGGTGGCATTTGTGCTAAGATTGAGAATTTGGAGTAGGGTGGGGGAGGATTTGTGCTCGGAGGTGAAATTTGAGGGGTAGAGGATTTAAGCCAGGGAGGGTGAATTTTATTTTTGGAGGGGGGAGAGAGGATTTGAGCTGGGGGGGGGGGGGCAAAGATTTGTGCCAGTAGGGGGGGGATTTCAGCAGGGGGTGGATTTGTACTTGGCGGAAGGGGGATTTTTGGTTAGGGGGAGCATGCATATTTTTTTATTTGGGGGGGGTTTATCTGACACACAATCATACATCTTGGGGGGGCGCGCCGACATGTTCTCCCTGGGCTCTTAGTGACCTTGTCTCGGCACTGTTATATATAAATTTTTTTTTGAATCTTATTTCTGTATACAGGCGTGGGGGGGGGGGGGCGGCTGGGAGATGTAGTGCAGGCGTGGGGGGCGGCTGGGAGATGTAGTGCAGGTGTGGGGGGCGGCTGGGAGATGTAGTGTCGTCTGGAGATGTAGTGCAGGCGTGGGGGGCGGCTGGGAGATGTAGTGTCGTCTGGGAGATGTAGTGCAGGCGTGGGAGGCGGCTGGGAGATGTAGTGTCGTCTGGGAGATGTAGTGCAGGCGTGGGGGGCGGCTGGGAGATGTAGTGCAGGCGTGGGGGGCGGCTGGGAGATGTAGTGCAGGCGTGGGGGGCGGCTGGGAGATGTAGTGTCGTCTGGGAGATGTAGTGCAGGCGTGGGAGGCGGCTGGGAGATGTAGTGTCGTCTGGGAGATGTAGTGCAGGCGTGGGGGGCGGCTGGGAGATGTAGTGCAGGCGTGGGGGGCGGCTGGGAGATGTAGTGCAGGCGTGGGGGGCGGCTGGGAGATGTAGTGTCGTCTGGGAGATGTAGTGCAGGCGTGGGAGGCGGCTGGGAGATGTAGTGTCGTCTGGGAGATGTAGTGCAGGCGTGGGGGGCGGCTGGGAGATGTAGTGCAGGCGTGGGGGGCGGCTGGGAGATGTAGTGCAGGCGTGGGGGCGGCTGGGAGATGTAGTGCAGGCGTGGGGAGCGGCTGGGAGATGTAGTGCAGGCGTGGGGGGCGGCTGGGAGATGTAGTGCAGGCGTGGGGGGCGGCTGGGAGATGTAGTGCAGGCGTGGGGGGCGGCTGGGAGAAGTAGTACAGGCGTGGGGGGCGGCTGGGAGAAGTAGTGCAGGCGTGGGGGGCGGCTGGAGAAGTAGTGCAGGCGTGTGGGTCGGCTGGGAGATGTAGTGCAGGCGTGGGGGGCGGCTGGGAGATGTAGGTCGTCTGGGAGATGTAGTGTCGTCTGGGAGATGTAGTTGTCGTCTGGGAGATGTAGTGTCGTCTGGAGATGTAGTGTCGTCTGGGAGATGTAGTGTCGTCTGGGAGATGTAGTGTCGTCTGGGAGATGTAGTGTCGGCGTGGGGGGCGGCTGGGAGATGTAGTGCCGGCGTGGGGGCGGCTGGGAGATGTAGTGCCGGCGTGGGGGTCGGCTGGGAGAAGTAGTGCAGGCGTGGGGGTCGGCTGGGAGAAGTAGTG